>JAIPRK010001169.1:0-89934 GCA_025469195.1 Chaitophorus viminalis
ATGGAATCTATTGATTTTACAATGATGTGTGTTTTTTTTTTTTTTTTTGTGTCTGACGACAACTTTTTTTGCAGTAAAAATGCTTCGATTTGCTTATACAGCAACTTTTCTGAAAGGAAAGTGAATGAAGATGGTACTTGGGTAGGTCAAAAATTCAACTTTTTTAATACTTTTTGTAAAAATCGAAAAAAACGTTAAAAAAATTACGAAAAACGGGAAATTTTACGCAAAATCACGTTTTTACAAACTACATTTTTTTAAAATGCTCTAACTCAAAAACAAAAACCACAACAATATGAAATTTTCACCAAATCTTTATATTGGTGTTCTCTATATATGGTTAAGTTTTCAAAGTATTTTGACATATTTAGACTTATTTATACACAATTTAAATTTTCGATTTTTTTAAGTTTTTTTTTTTTAAATATCTATAAAATATTTTTGGTTGTCCAAAAACTTTTAAAAATGAATTAAAGGATTAAATATAAGTAATACTAATTGTAACTAAAAAATATCGGAGATGGTTTCACTCAAATTTTTTTTATAAGCCCATAAAGTTCAAATTTGTATAAAATATGTTAAAATCGCGATAATTTGCAAGTTATTTTGTAGTTGAAAATTCATAAAATTTTTTCTGTTTATACTTAGGATTCAAAATTTTAATACTAGATTTTCCATAAGCTTACCTTCAAAAATATATAAAAAAAATTCTACCAGACTTAAGGGAAAAAATTTTATGACTGTTTTAAATTTAAATTTTTACGAAATTGCATTATAATTCAATTTAAATATAAAATAGTATATTATTATACACACATTTTAGACAAACATATTAACTCCGTTCAGAATCGTTATTCGTATACAATGATATCTATCATTGCATTCAAATTTATCAAATCCATTGTAATAATGACCTATCCTATAAATGAGGTACACTCCACCCCCAACTGTACAGCAAAGCGAGGCCCATCCGTTCTTTTTTTTTTTGCACTAAAAATGTTTAAAACAATTAATATTTACATTTTGTTTAAATGTAAATGGATTTCTAAATCCAAAAATCCGGATTTCGGATTTTCTAGTTTGAATTCCGAAATCCGGAATCCGGAATTAATTTCCGTCACCAGTAGGTACCCTATGAATTTTCCATTCAACAATTTTTGTCTCAGTCATGCAGTATTAGCACAATCCTCCATTCTATGCCAAATCTTCTATTTAAATATAAGAATGTTTCTAGATTCTAAAAAAATCTATTTAATATCGAAACTCCGCTACCTACTAATGTGATTATCGAAAAACTACACGTCAAAAGTATCAAAATCCACCTCAGACTTCAGTTTCACTCCTGTCAATTGTAAAGGTATCAATCATCGGTCATATTCGTAATTATTAACGTAGTCACCCACCCAGGTGCATAATTCGTGGCAAAGATCACACAGTGCAGAGGCGGCTTCAAGGTGGGTCTATGGGCTGTAAACACCCCCTCCCACCAAGCCAGGATTTTTCTAAAAAAAATTGTATACAGTTAAAAATAAAATTTAAAAGAAACCGTATTATATTATCTGGAGATAAATCGTATTATAAATATTTTTACCAAAACTAATAAACTGTTTGAAATTGTATTGTAAAAATGGTTTTTTTGTTAGTATAAAGTTTTCTGAAAATTATGACTTGGTTCCATTTAACTAAATCTCTGAAATCTCTGTCAAAATGCATTGCACCAAATCGTATTGTCCCTCGACTAAACACGCCCTATGCTCTGGTGATTATACAGCCTCTGGACAAAGGTTATCCAACTTGCGAAAAAATAAAACTAACAAGGCAAAACCTCAAACACAAAAGTCTCACACTCACCATCACGACACCAAACTCAACGCGGTTCCATAGTATATGCTGACATCATAGCAGCTCAGCTATCAATGTTTTCAAAATAATTATACCTATGCATTATCCAGTTTTTTGTCTGAAATAAGAACTTTATTAAATCTTCTACTTTCTTTATCTTTATAAATAAAATAAAATCGCATAATGAATTCCACACCACCAATATTTTACCTATTTATGTAACTTATCATAATTCAGATTACATTATCTGTAATAACATTTTTTCCTTTTATCTCACTCGTTTTATTATAAGTAATATATATATGTTATGGCCGTTATGCACCTAGTGGTCATATTATAGAGTGAACATATATACCATTTAAAACGGGATTGTCCATTTTTGATAATCATGTCCGTCTCGTTCCAATAAAATACAGACGAGACGCTTTTTATTCCGTGTTTAGAAAACAGTTTTATTTTAATCCCGTTATTTTCAAATCATTACATTTTATTTGCAAAAGAGTAAAAAAGTAAATTTGGATAGAAAAAGGATTATGAAATTCATGAATAATGAAGATATCTGAAAAGTGTATTTTTCTTATTTATAGTTCAAATAAAATGAATCGGTATTAATGTGTAACAATTTTAAATGATTAAATGTACCTATTATAAAATACTTTAATAATAAAAATTAAATTATTTTATTATTGGTAAAATATTTAAAAATAATTGTATTAGTATTATAATTATGTTTTGAAATGGATTTTTTTATGATGGGAAGGGCGAGAGTAACAACTGTTTCACTTTTCTTTCTTAAAATGGTCACTATATTAAATTATGCAATTGCCAAATTTATAATTTAATATGTAGATGTAAGATGTATATTATCTTAACTGTTGTGCTCTATTATAGCTAAATAAAAATAATAATAATTATTATTATAAATAGCAATGAGGACTATAACTCTAATAGTCACATGTAAGTGTCTAATTGATATCTGATCAAAATAATATTATAACAAAACACCAATAGGATAAATATTTAGGAAATATCTCTTATTTCATATATTATGAAATAGACATGAAGAATAAAGACAATATTTAAAAATCAAACGCATAAATTAGTTTTCAATATGTCTACTATATATTTGTATTTAGAATAAAACAATTATGAATTAATAATATTGTCACATATATACTGGTACTAGCTGACGATACGATTAGGTATATAATTAGGTAGGTATTAACTATTAATAATAATAATATCTATAATAATTTTAATAATATTAAAAATAATAATTATCTAAAAACATATGCACATGACATGTTACATTGTGTAATGTGCTAATGTTTTATAATATTGATAATAATAATTGACTATAAGAGGGACAGGAGACTTATGTAATTCGATCTACAGTTGACCATAAAAAAAAAAATTTATATTTATATACTATACCAGCTAATAAGTAGACTTTAAACTATGTGAAATACATTTTCTCGGTTACAAAATAAAACATAATTTCACACACACACAGTTAATCATTAGTGATATATTATTTAAAAATAATTATAGCGTACAATTATTAATAATAATAATAATAATAATAATGTATAATTAATTAACAACACAGGTATTTAACGATTATTATATTATTGCACAATATGGAAAGCATTTAGTCATTTGCCTACTGTATGAATGTATAATAAGCATACAATTAAAAAAAAAAAAACATACCATTATTGATGTAACATTATTTTGCAATGTCAAGGAATATCTCTGATACAAGAAATATAATAATCGCGTGGTCACTAATCGATTAATAATTTAACTTATATAATAACCGTCAGTATGAAATGTATTGAGAAGTTAACCCTCAGTAATAAACTGCAGACCTACAGACGGCTATTACATTCTTTGGGTAAGAAAGAGCTCTAAAATAGCCATAATAAACATAATACCGTAACAGGCTTCAAGACATTTAAATAAAACGTTTAAAAATTTAACAAAATTATAAAAGTACATTAAATGTGACTTATACAATTTAAAATATACATAATTTGTTTGGCTATGTCTCGTTTTTGTGTTATCATTTAGTCTCGTTCGACTATCAGCAAATTAAAATCCTAATTATATCTTTAAATCAATATTATATGTTTAAAAAAACATAATAATATATCTAATTGGCTATCGCTAATAAATTAGTTGAGTTTAACTTGGAACTGTTTCATTTTTGAATGACTATCTCGAACAACGATGGTGAAAAGGGATTTAGTGGTGGCTCTCACACCTTATTAATATTAGTAAAAATAAATATATTTGAGTAATATAAATAATAATAATAAAACCGTATACATTATTGGCTAATTGGAACATTGTTGTTTAATATTGTGCGATTGACAGAATGGGGAGTTAATAAAAATATTTTATAAATGAATAGCAAAGTGGGGGAATGACTGTAACAACGATGCCAATATATGTAGAGGTTGATTTGAATGATTTGAATTAAAAATTCGTTCATTGGAGAGCCGAAGTATAAATAAATACAGTCATGTTAAATTTAATTAGAATATTGTCAAAATATCTACTTTTCTGAGATCTACGTGGAAAAAAACAAAATAAAATAAAATTGCACAATACAATGTTAAAAAAAATTATATATATATCATATTATTATACTTATATTTTAATTTTTCGTTATGTTTTGTCGAGTATATAAAGAATACTAGAGATCTTACAACCAAAAACTAAAATTTTAACAAATATAAGATTCATAGATTAACATAACCTTGGCTTAGCACCATATTATCATCATAATTTGTGTTTTTCTTATGCATTTCTATAGTTAAAGAAAATAAATTAATCTCACTACTTACTAAAAAAAATAAAAATATAAAATAATATTATAATAATCATATTTGGTCATCACTACATAATAGGACATGATTAAAGAAAATTGCGAGGGGATACAATATTGAATAACTATAAAGATTACTCGAAGAGAATACACATGAATTATATATCTGATACTACGGAACTTTTGAAAGACAGTTACGAGTTATAACAATTACTTTGAATAGGTAGTAGGTATACCTACTATTGGATCAATTGTAAAATATCTGACTATAAATACGATATGGAATGCGAAATTATATTCGTCGGTCGATGTGGTGGCGTGTACGTAACAGTATACCTACGCCGTTCGTGAATTAATGTGCACACTGTTATAATAATAATAATAATAATAATAATAATTATAAGCACACAAATGTAGCCCACAGGTATACGAATCAGCTAACATATAAACAATAATATACATGTATATATAAATAAAAAAACGTGTCATACGTTATGACGAGTTATGTCAGATAACACTGGGATATTAAAACGAGTCGAGAGTGGTGTTATCACTGAGAATAATGTACAATCAAAATCAAACAGGCAAAATTTGTCTAAAGAAAAAAATACTTAATTGGTAAAATTAACTAAAATCACTTGCAAATATTGTACACGTCTGTATATGTACCTATATAAAATATATATAATAACTCATAAACATCGATCATAACTACTATAAAACATTACATAACATTATACTATGTATTACTAAACGATAACGTGGGGCATATACATTACACACAATATTTTTTTTTTTTACTTCGGAAGACGACTATGATATTTGTTGGCTGAGCTTTAAAATATTTATTTTCACTATACATGTACCGACTTCTAAATTGTTATTTCTTTATTTTATACTTCTAAAGTAGTTTGTTTTACTTTAAAATCTAAGATAGAAAATATGCTATCGAAAAAATTACATACACACATATTATATATACAGCGGATCACACCGTATATGCATACACAAATATATAAAATACAAACTATATATGCGTATATATATATATATAATATATAAACACGTTAAGTACACGGCCGTTTGTGCCCTAGACTTTGGACTTGGTCTTGCAGGACAAACTGTACGTCGACGGCTGCTTCAGATCGTCGTCGGCGGTGGCGGTGGTGAAGGAGTGTCGATCGCACGATTGCCGTGGACCGTCGCATCCCGCGTCAAGCCGCAGCCGAGTGCATGCCCATCGGACCTGTGAAAAGTCAAAGAGAGTCAAAATGAGAAATCGGTCGCAGGAACGGATTATCACAAGACTACTATCACGCACCACAGTGTATGGCTACTGTAGGATTTTTTTATCAAAGACCAACTCGTTTTTCGGTCGATTCATTAGGTACCTATATATTTCAGTGTTTTCCAACGAATTATTTCTCAAAACATTTTCACAGACAATTATTATAGGTATTATTAATTTGTTTTTCCTCTGTTGATGTCAACGAAATTCATTTTTAAAGATGTCATCCGAAATGGAATCATTTTCTAAAAATGTGGTCTAAAAATATAATAATACTTGATTAGTATTATATAAATGTAAATCGAACATCAAACTGGTATAGTTTCTGGCGTGTACCTATTAAGAGTTTAGAATTAGATGAAAGGATAGTATAGTGCACCAGCATCGCCTACCACTATACACTACACACTCCATGTTACCATTCATGAACACTAATCTTTAGGTATATATATATATACAAATAATTATAAGAACTGACTTGAATGATTTGATTCTCGATTTGTATGTATTAACCTTTACAGAAAAAAATACCTCGTATTAAAATCCGAGATAATTACATTATAAATGTCATTTAAAAAAAAAAAATGGTTACCCATTTGTATTATAATAACTTATTATGACGATTTATCGTAATAAAAATAAAAAAATAACGTTATTCAAATATTTTGTGAGGCAACATAAAGCTTATATAAGTTTTCATCACAATTATTATTCTTATAAAATATATACGTATATATCATGTACCTATACAAATTGCTTTAAATAATGTTAAAAAATGTTCAGTAAAACTGTAACAATAATAGCTGGCCGAGAAATGAATGTCTTTGATAAAATAATCGCTTTACATACATATTCCTATATTATTGTGTATAAGGGAGGAATGAAGTAACGAAAAAAAAACTCTATACAAACATACCTACGTTCATTGTGCAGAATTGAGGATTCTGTTGCATGTAATCAATGTTCCACTAGAAAAACGCGTCATTCAAAAAAAAAAAAAAGCTATTAGTATTTTATATATACAACTTTCTAAAAAATTATACACAACTATAATAAGGTGAGATCCAATTAAAGAAAAAAATATGTTTTCGTACTCATAGGTACAATATTAAACCCACCGAAAACATGGTAATTTTTTAGTAAAATCTAAAAAAATTTGTGACTTATGTACTTTTACTCACAAGACTGTGCAGCTTATATACCCATTGTAGGCAGGGATTTTACTGATTACAGACGGATAACATACAATTTTAGCAAGATTGGAAAATATGGGTTTTTGTTTTTAGATTCTGAACGGAGTGATGAAATCTATTGGTTTTACAATGATGTGTGTTTTTTTTTTTTTGTGTCTGGTTACACCTTTTTTGGCAGTAAAAATGCTTCGATTTTCTTAAACAGCCACTTTTCTGAAAGAAATGTATGTAAGAATGTAGATGGTACTTGGGCAAATCAAAAATCAAACATTTTCAATATTTTTCAAAACCATCGAAAAAAACCATGGAAAAATTCCGAAAAAACGGGAAATTTTACGCAAAACCACGTTTTGATAAAATACAAATTTTTAAATTGTTCTAACTCAAAAACGAAAAACCGTAAATACTTGAAATTTGGCTCGTACAAAATACTTGAAAATTTAATAGAAGATTCCACAGAAGTTGTTCTTATTGTCATTTCAAAATTATTCAAATCCATAGACCCAATTATTTTTTATAAGCGTTTGAAATGCAAATATTGATATAACATAATATATTATATAATATACCTATTCTAGACCAACACATCATCTCCGTTCAGAATCGTTATTCGTATACAATGAAACCTATAATTCAAATTTAACAAATCCATTGTAATGACCTATCCTATGAACGAGGTGCACTCCATCTCCTACTGTACAGCAGAGAGAGACCCATCCAGTTCTTTTTTTAGAATAATTTAATATTTTTACGTATCTTAACAGAAAGATCAATTTTCATTTTTTAAACTCCAACCGCACTATTGTTTTCAAAGGATTCAGGCTGTGATTATTGTTTCGAATCATCAGTTTTAATTTTTCCGTTTTGTTTACGCTGCTTACTAAAACTTAACTAAGGCTCATTATAGTTAGTATCGATACCTATGTAGTTAAAATTAGCCGTAAATTTATTGAAGCTTAATTTGTTAAACGATACGTATTTGTTGTAACCAAGTCAGGACATACTACTTATTTACACTACAAAATTTACCTCGGATACGGAGTGTATAAGATTACACATATCCACGGGTGGAGGGGGCGCCATTGGCGGCGGAGTGCCCTGCATGATGAGTAAAGCGGGCGGTTGGTGTTGTGGAGATATGGGAGGCGACGGGTACGGCCAGTAGATGATCGGCTGCGGGTACGGAGCGCCCAGTGACGGCGGCGGCTGGTGACCGATCAACGGTGGAGGTCCCGAGAACGGAGAAAAGTTCGAAGTTGGTGGCGGGAATGGCGGCGAAGTCATCAGCGGTCCACCTGTGTAGATTATGATATAACGATAGGGTTATAATAGTAGTACGGTTACATAGGCATAGTAGACGATAAGCGGAATAAAATGTAAAAAAAAAACACGTATAATTAATAATAGTTTAATAAGCATGGAAAAGGGATGACAAAGGATGACCATGGTAATACATTAGGACGTTGATGATGATGAAGATGATGTTGATGATGATTGAAATAATGATAATAGGTAATTATATTTAGTAACATACGCCAATCTCCTCGAACTTTGAAAGCGAAAGGAAGTGAAACAAGCAATTAAAAAATGTATAATATTATTATAAGTAAATAATTGTATGTATATATATATATATATATATATATTAAATAAATAAGTTTAAACGGACTCACCAGAAAGATTAACACCACCAATCACCAGCAACCAATATATAATTTTTGTTTATATATATTTATATATACGCCCCGTGCTCTAAATTTATTTACCAATATATGTGAACACCATTACAGTTAAATCTAATACGTAAATTTGCAATGAGAAAAATATAAATTAAATAATAATCAAAGCCGTAAAAAAGACTAAATAAAAAAAAAACATAATAATGATCATAAAATAAGTTGTACAAATAAAGTATAAAATTCAAGCGAACGATTTTTTTGTCTGTCGTCCATAATACAATACAATCGCGGATCTGCACAGCCGTCGCGTGTCCATTTACGATCACAACGAGACGACATGAAGCGTCTTCTCTATTAGAATAAGCAAAGTTTGTTAAAAAATAAAAATAAAACAATCCGGTTCATAAATTACTGTTACACGCGGGTCCGTCGGAGACGTGATCCGATCACCATATAATATATGAAATATACCCTCGCGCATTCGTAACACCGCGCGACCACCTGTTGCAAAAGTTGTTAGAGGAGCTCTAAAAAGCTACAGACTGCAGTTATTATATAATTGTAAAAATGTGTGTTTAATGTCATCTCACAACACGTATAACGTCGTGAGGCCCCGCGCAATGTATGTGTGATACCAGGACTTCTCCGTAGTGGGTACCATTAAGATTTTTATATTTCATTATTATAAGTGTTGAATCTAAGCCAGGTCGATTCTTCGTTTCGGAGGACCACTTCAAAAAAGTGTCCACATGACCCCAAAATACATCTAACGAGTTCTGACGATCATTAACAATATTGAGATAAGTGTCATAAAAAACTTAACGGTTCAGTTACTTCAGTACTTCAAGTTAATTCAGGAGGGGCTCAATATTTCATACGTTCATAATAAATTTAACAATTTATTGAAGACGTCACGTAAATAAATAATCTGTAGGGGAAGGGGGATAAATTGTGAACCTTTTCCTGACAAAAAATGGCACCCTTGCTGAGTTATTTGTACCGCGGGGCCAAAGGTCTTTTCGCAAACCGGGTGGTATCAACAGTTGTTTTATTAAGTAACTTATAGTAATATAGTATATATAGTGGTAGATAGTAGTAATAATAGTACAATTTAAGACTATCAAACTGTATTTCCAAACACCGACAGATATATTTTTTCTTATTCTGTTTTGTACATGTTATACACACACACACCCAATGCCAAATACCCGTCTTCCAAGCTCATCTAATCACATCTGGCACCACTACATGCAGGTGTGTGTCGGAAGGAAGTCCGGAGGAAACAATAATACTTCCGCTGACCGGATGATCACCATTTATTAGTTAGTATTTTTCGTTTTTTTTCCCTAATTTCTTACAGTAAGAATTGATATGGAATGTTTTCACGTAGGTATATATAATGGATAAAACGGCGACCAGGGAAGGACTTACGTATACTCGTGCAAAATTAGTAAGGTCCGTCTCCCACACAACCCAAATATTCAACAAAGTACAACGCTCATCTCATTCGAAATCGAAGTCTATTCGCAGTTGAGAAAAACACTATACATATATCATTCTACAAAAATCGTCACCAAAAACGAGAAACCTCATTCGAATTCGGACACGCATTGTCACTATGAATGCAAATAAATTGGGTAAGAGATTCGGGACCATAAACTACCATTTTTAACGAGTACGTGAACAAAAAAAAGGATAATAATGATATGTTTTAGACACATGTGTTGAGGGAGAAAAAACACTTAAAGGAGTAAAACCTGAGTTATTGTTTTCGTCCTTCATTATAAATAAGAGTAGATTCTGGGTCTACAATGCAAACCAAAAAGTTTAAGAGATAAAAAAGCAGAATAAAACATACGAATTCAACACCAAATTTCGTTAGGCAATAGTTCGATATATTTTTTATTAATGTATAAAAAATAATTCGTCAATTATTATGTTTATTATTAATATTATTAAAATGCGTAACACATAAAAAAACGGGTCAATAAAAGGTTTGTACACATTTCATACTTGCTATATCTAAATACAGCATTTATTAAATATTTAGTAGCACACAAATCGCAAGGTTCCGCTACCATAAATTTATTTCTGTCCACACGGTCACTGAATCCCGGGGAGATAGGATCAGCTGTTCTGTTCAAATTTATCACGGTAAACAAGTACAACAATTATATCAAAATTATGTAATGAAAATTATCGTACATGACCCACAGGTCAGTGCTCAATTAAAAACTGTAAAAGCCATTGATGCTGTAGAACGGGCATCATATTTTTATGTAGCATGCACGGATACATTTCACTTACGGAGAGTAATAATAACAATAATTATAATTCTAAATTCATTAAAACGTTTTGAACAGAACAACGATAAATGTGCTAACAATGATAAGAATAGTAAATTATGATCATGCAAAAAAAAAAAAAAAAAAACACCAAGCTTGAACCTACCCCAGAACCATTTTACCACAATGACAAATTGATTATTATTTATTATTAATGGTGGTTGGTTTTACGATATCGTAGTATAAAATTTATTTTTTCAATCACCGTACACGTGATTCAACCACATGAAGCTTTTAATAAAATGTATCTAAGCGCAAAACAATCCCACAATGTGTATGAAACAGATTAATAAAGAAGAAATAAATTTATCAATAGCGAAAGCCTGAGACTTTTAAACAAAACGTAACTGGTGTTAATGTTATAAAAAAAAAATAAAATTATTTAACTACTTAACTTACAAACGACTAAAGTCTAAAAGTGCCTAAATAACTAATTATAAAAAAAAAAAAAAAAGGTAAAGTAATAATCTAATGATATTATATTGTATCAAATGATATGATCAAAATAAGTTTAAAGCTAAACATAAGGTTAGTCCTAGTTAAGCAAGAAAAATAATAATAATAATAGGTTAACAGGGCCTATAAAACTATAAGGAGCGAAAAACGAAAATAAATAACAAATATTCCTAACAAAAATAAGATATTAAAAATAATATAAAATGACATTTTTCGAAGTCAAAAGGAATGTTTGGGTAAAAATATTTTACGATTTTAGTGAGATGTAAAGTCACAAAGTATGTGGATCATAATATCATAATCTAACGAATTCCACGAGTTAATTGGAAAACAACATTTAAGTACATATTAGTAATTTAAAATTATTCTTAAAGTCTATTAATAGTAACTTAAACAACGTTAAAAATTAATTTACAAAATTCGTTCAGTACCCTGTAAATGATTAAAGCTAGATTGCTTTAAGTACGTTTTGTGCAGTCTGTATTATATATAAATATATATAGAATGATAATAATGGTATAATGTAGAAAATAATATAATCCAGAGGACGGACATTGTTAAAAAAAAATAAAACAAATTTTTGTGTAACCATTTACCACTAACCATGTACCCGGTTATAAGCTCTAATAACCAAACTAACAGCAACAAACTAACAATGGAGGGAGGGAAAAAATGGTTGACAGAAAGAAATTATATGGTATAAAACTGCGCAGGGTGTTGTAAATAGGGGGACGATGCGGCCATGGCAGCTGCTGCTGCTGCGGCTGCTGCTGCATTTGGAGCTTGATTCATTGAAAACATAGGTGCAGGAGCTGAAGCGGATGGTGGTGCAAACTGTCGTTTATTGGAACTTTCAGCACCACCCGGAAATGCTTGTTGCCATGAACGTTTTTGTGGCGAATTAGCTGTTGGCGGCATGACAAATTGACCACCAGCTGCCGAAACGGGCACAAAAGGTTTTGCCGCCATGTTATGTGGAAATCGTGGCATGTTAAAGTACATATATGGTGCAGTAGCTGCATTTTTAGCCAGATAGTTTTGGGCACTGTTATCTAATAATTGTTGAGCTGTGTTAGGAGATAAAATCGATTGAATATTGGGCTGTTGAGCCATACCACCATTCATATCTTGTTGCTGTTTTGTAAGCAGAGCAAGATTAATTAATTGATTATGTTGAGCTAGTTGATACAACCATGATTCCTGTTGTTGTTGTTGCTGTTGTTGTTGTTGAGCAGCCGCCACAGCCGCACGTTGAAGGGCTAAGGATTGGGCTAAATTCTGTGCGTAAACGGACATTGGATCCCAAGCGGGCATTAGGGCAGGGACAGGGTTACCAGGGTTAGCCACCTGGCTGGCGGTTATTAGAGGCTGTGCAGGTAACATACCAGGTGGTGATAACAGCGATTTGGCGGCTACTGGGGATAAAGCTCCGGTAGCAGCTCCTCCGCCAGTCAACACAAGATTCATGTCTTCACCTGAACACTGGAACACTTCAATATACCGTTGTTTTTTACCAAAAGACATGTAATTGTGGTGTTTAGCCATAGCTGCTTGAGCAGCGCTGCCTTCATTGTTCATTTGAATAAATGCCTCACCAGATGCATGACCCTAAGAAATACCATACCAAATTAAAATCATAAATTTAAAAAAAAAAGATAAGCGCGTGCATTTAGACAAGCAATACAGGAATATTTAACAATATAGTTGGTTAATTTTTAGTCCAAAGCAAAGCATTTATTTAAATAATCTAATTACCATTCTCTATTGATTAGATAGTAATATAACTATGTTAATGAATTATGTTTCCATAATACTTACCACAGAGTTGTACACCATGTGTACTCCTTGGAATACAATATTTTTGGAATGTTCTCCAAGGAACTCTAATATATGTTCTACATTTGCTTCATATGGTAGTCCACGTAAGCGTATACAGTCTTTTCGTGTGCCACTAGTGATAACATGTTGAGGCAATGGTAGCAATGGCACATGTCCAAGAAGGGCAGTAGGCGAGTTATTCATACCAGCTGTAGTTGTCACTGGTGTTGTGATGTTACCATTGCTATCATTAGCTGTTGATCGTACAGTTGGATCCATTGCACGGTTCAAAACCTTAGAAAAATGAATTTTTTATTACATCAATATTGTAAAGAAAAAGAATTAAAACAGAATTTTCATGGTTATATAATGTAAGTATAGTGATTAGAGCAATTGTTTTATTATTACTGTACACAAGTACAACTAAAATTGACCTATAGAATTAACAATGTATAAACATGTACGTTACAATACAACTACATAGATTTTTGTAAAAAAAATAAGGAACCCAACTAAAAAAATTGCTCAAATATATTTAAGTATATTTTATAATAATACATATTATTAAATATGCATACATGTTCATTATTCCTTTTTTTTTTTTATCAGATCATGAATCCAAATGTTTCTAAATGTAGTTATAAACTTAATTCTTCATGTAACTAAATTTAAAAACTAAGTGGTCTCAAGCTTCTTTAATTGTATCTATGTACAGTGTATAATATAATTAATATAAAGATATTTTAAAATAATGACAAATTTCTTACTTGTTGTACTTCAGCTGTTGTGCTTCGAAATAATTCAATGTACCTTGTACCTATAAGGTCTCTGTGCTTACTGAGTGCTTTAGGCGCATCGTCTTCATCAGCAAAAAGTACAAATGCATCACCAGTTGCACGCCCATCAGGTTTTTTCACAAATAAAACACCATCCTCGCCATCCATAACTGAACAAGTTTGTTCACCATTTTCAAAGAAAGTAATCTAATTGGAGGAAAAAAATTTATTAAAAATCAATCTATTAGTTCAGTAAAAGTATTAAACATTATTATTTTAACTTACGACATCCTTGGCTGAACAATCATAAGGTAAACCTCTCATGCGTACAATTACTTGAGCACCCTTTGTCAAGAAAGCTTGAGCCTCACTACTATTACCTGTAAGAATATAATTTTAGTTATAAATTATAATAATGAAAAAATGATCAGTTTTTGAATATTTATCAATTATTTTGCAAATTAATTTTTAGCATACCTCCAGCAACATTTATGAAGTCTTCACCATTGGCTTTGTACACTTCAATATAACGGTTACCAATATGGTGCTTATGTCTTTTCATAGCCATGTCTCTGTGCTCTTGGTTCACAAAACGCACAACTGCTTCACCGTTGCGACGACCATGCGCACTTAAACACAATGCCACACCACCTCTGTAATAAAAAATACAATAATTATTAAATAGTCTTAATGACTCATTGTATATAATTTACAACGTACTTGGCTATATTTAAACCGCAGAAAAACTTAGCTATGTCTTGATCAGATGATTGCCACGGAAGACCTCTAGCTCTGACTACACAATTATTATCTACTTCTTCATTTTTCCAACTATAAAATAAAAAAAATAGTAATTACTTATATGAATAAAATATAGATTTTAATTAATAAATTGGAGCCAAACTTAATATTACTGGTTTATAACAAATCACACAGTAAATAAAAAATAAAAATAATTGTAAGATAATAAGTTTTTAATATTTAATTGCTAAACTAATAATTAATCAATAGACTTAAATAATAGAATTTAATAATCACAAATTCAATAATAAAAGTAGTTTCTCAATAAATAGTAAAATAATGAATTTAGCTAAGTCAACAAATTTGCCACGAAAAATAAATTGAATTCATGTCATATAATATAAACACCAATAGTTTTTGAACTGTTTGTAGCCTACAGAGTCAAGTCAAGAATAAAATTCTCACTAAGAGACGTAATATATTCAGTATAAATCACAATATATTTGTTGGTTAAACAATTTTCATAAACGATAATCATCTAATACCAAAAGCAAAAGGTATTTTCCCGGTATACTCTAGTCTGTAGATATTTTTGATAAACATAATTTAAATATAAAAACAGTAACCATTATATATCACGTGCCCCTATATATACACTGAATTACTGAAGAAATAAAACAAATGTTGGTATGTGTTGCATAAAAAAAATGTGTATGTATTTTTATGTAATCCAAGGACTAATAATAATATATTTAAATATTCAAGTATAATCGAATTTGATTTGTTTAAATCATGAATGACTTTTGTTTTAATTTTGAAATACTAAAAACTATATAGTAAAAGAAAACGTAGAACTGTAGATAAAAATAAGAACATTCAAGCATAATCTAAAATGTAAATAAAAACAAATACGTTATGGGAAGGAAAGTCATCATAGAGATGATACTGAATTTAAATCAAAAAATATTGCTAACTATAATATCTTAACGAACAATATAATCAACAATATCTATAATTAGATATAATCGTATACATATTATTATGATCGGAAAGAAGCATTTGCATCATACCTCTTGTTATTATTTTTTATTATTATAAAATATGAACAATTAGAAGAAAAAAACGGCTAATTTAAACCAACGAGAACACGAGCACATTAAATAACACTCACCAACTATTTGGACTGAAAATTAATAACCCAATTACAAAATAAGTACGTGGTGAAAACCCTGAAGAGGAGGGGATGTCGGTTGAGCATTTTTCAATACACTCTCGACCTTTGTGTCGTCTATACACATTACAGTTGCCGTCGCAATCAGAAAATTAATTCGGGCATAACATCGAAAGTGTCCTATTAATATTAATAATAATAATAATACATAATAAGCGTTGCTATTAAAGCCGACGACGCCACGATGAATAATACATAATAAAACAACGCGCGATTATCTACATCAATGTGAAACCAAATTATGATGATTTTTTTTCCTTCAGACCCAGACTTTTATCTAATACGGCCGTGAAAACAACACTCGAACGATAAGAAAACGATATTATAAGTATGTCGTTCAAACTCTCCTCGTGGATGTGTATATTATAATAATTTATAATACGGTGTATATCTTATAATGTGTATGTCATTTTTTTTCTTTTTGGGAGACCTTAACTCACGCACACGTTTCCGACCGACCGCGGCGTCAGAACGGGGGGGGGGGGGGAAACCAATAAGCGCGGGCAGAGCACAAGGTATTTTTTTTATTTTTTTTTCAATAGTCTGTGCCCATGTCAACAACCAGGCCATAAGTTAAGAGTGTGTATGCATTGTGTTCACCTCGCGTATTCGTGTGTGTGTGTGTGTGTGTGTGTGTGTGTGTGTATGTGTGTGTGTGTGTGTGTGTGTGTGTGTGTGTGTGTGTGTGTGTGTGTGTGTGTACACGCGCGCCTTGTGCGTTATGCGATATACCTACGCGCACGTTCGGAGAATTAATTTTTACTTATAGTATATTATAATAGACGGGTGAAAAAAAACCTAAAAATATGTGTAACACCATTTATAATAAACAGTCAAAATTAGTGTGCGCGCGTCTACCGTTGAATGCATACACGCACAACCAACTCATCGGCAACAAGGTTCACGATGATATTACAACGAATAGGTGCATAATAACACGACATAATTAATGTTTAAACCTATATGCATGCGGTTCGTGTGATCGACGGAGAGAGAATAATATTATAATAATAGTCGGGAAAAAATCCAGAGAAAACATGCATATACGTCCTGAATAGGTACGGCATAGATTTCAATGATTTCATAGTACCTATATATACATGGTACATCGCGACACACACAGTACGTTTAGTAAATTTCGTCATTACGACGAGCAAAAAGAAAAAATTAAAAAAAATAGTATTGTACGTATACGCTCGCGCGTTTTGCTGTCTGAAAACGCTGTTTTTCTTAGGCGTAGCTTTCTTATACAGTATCGAGTTAATATAACATATAACAATATTTGGTTGCTTATGAATACTAAACATACAATTTTATAGATAAATAAAATAAACTGCAGCGGGTTTGTTTGAAAATGATTTATATACGATGTATATAAATGCTATGAATAATGCTATGATCTTTGTTTATCCAATAAAAAAGAATGAGCTCACAAAATCGATTTATAATCGATATAAACGATGAATAAGATCTCGAAAATGAGAACCGATAATTATTATATTATTTAACGATACGATTAACGACAAAAATTATATTCATGAATGTATTTTTATAGCCAATTAAATATTTGAACTCGTTATTTACTCATTTAATTCGATTGTTGCGTTGAATAAGAATCAAACCGATTGGCGATTACCGATATCAAGATGCCGATACCAAAATTACGTCCCGAGAACATATCCAAAAATCGTAGTTTAGCTATTATATTTAGTCATTTCAAATATCAATACATATTACAATATATTTGATATGACTATTTAATTCGATGATTAATGTCTAAGTTATGACTTTATGAGTTATGAAAGTATAAAAGATATATTATGTTCTTCCTTATTTACTATACACACACACACACACACATACACATTACTAGTTTACTATATGCACATAAAAATAATTTTCCATTTCAAATAATTGACGTTATCAAATTGGAAACCTGTCAGATTAAAACGTATTAATAAATTTATTAAATAATTGTTCTCGTAAAAAATCAATTTCAATAAATTAATGTATGAAATATGTGAAAACGATTATGATTTTAATTTTATAATATCTTATTTTTAATATATATAATAACCGCATTCCATTTTTCATACGTGTTTTTTTTTTTTTAAATTGTAAAATTTTACGGAGCATCCTCTACATTTTCATTTTAATGAATATGAAATAAAATTAAGACTATATAGGATATAATTATTATTAATGAACTAAAACCAGAAAGCACGTCATTATATACGTTCGTGAAAAAAGCCATTTTGACCATAAAAAAAAAAACGCTTTCGTGAAGTTAGGTATAAAAAAAAAATTAATTTAGATTCTTCAATTACATTAAACATTTTTAAATAAGTAGCCAATAGGTTGATTTATCTAGATCATAATATCCGAAAAAAAGTTGTAAGTAGAACATCCGCATTGCACTTAGAAGCTATAAGTTATAACCGATAACCTTAGTGTCCAATCAATATTATTTAATGTGTATAATATATAGGTAAAACAATTTACTAACTGAAATGCTATCTATAAGTACATTGGTAATTGGTTATTTATGTATACTTTTAACTTTGATAGGCATGTATAAATCCATATTTATAATTTCTCATAAAATACTATAAAGGCAACCTAACTGCACACCTGCACCCTTTTTATAATTTAAATAATATACTTTTAAAATTTTAAATACTTTTCTAACACGACACTATATAGAATTAAAAACAATAACTTTTGGAAATATTATAAGAGTAGTAGCAAAAACAGTCGATACTTAATCGTGTGTAACTGTTCCCTCATCGAACAAAATACGGTTTTATTTTTTTATACCTGTTATGCTTGTGTTTGCGCAGCAGGTATGTTCGTAATGAGACCCGTTTATTGTTATACAGCAGGTACACGAAAATATGAAATATTGTCAGAAACGTCCCAGAAATAATTTAAATAGGACAATATACAAATTGAGCGAGTTACTTCATCCTTAAAAATTAATATTTAATTGTTCTACGACATTATCTGTGTATTCATATATTTACTTTATATAATTTTAAGAATTATTATTTTAATTACTGATGGGAAACTAAAAACACCAGGGGTGACTACTGTTATAATGGCACATAAATATTAACGACAACAAAAAGGAACCAAAAAAAAAACCTGTAACAAGTACATTTATGAATATTATATATAATATACAGAGTATTCAAAATGATTCATCCTATTTCAACTGTTTCAATATTTTTAAGTTTTAGGTATAGATTAATAATCATTGAACATTGAATAAAAAATATATATTTAATTAAATTAATTGTGCCTATGAATGTACAATGTAAGCTCCTTTGCCCTTTGGTCACAACAACATTTAATATAGGTATGTGGTCAAATTCATTACATTCTTGTTGCAGCGTATCCCTTGTAATTGATTCCACTGCTGTTGTAATTCGATTTTTCATCTCATCTACGGTCGATGGCAATATTGGAATGTGCACATTAGCTTTTACTTATCCCCAAAGGAAAAAAATGCATAGCATGAGATTTGATGAACTAAGAGGGGGGAGGCAACATCTGAAAAGTGTCATTAGGCCCAAGCGACTAATCAAACGGTTAGGAATTAGCTTAGGAGGACAATTATCGCCATATAAGCGATAATTTTAAAATAATCAATTAATGACATTCTAAAACTAGGAAATATATACAACATCATAATTAGTATATAAATTATAAAATTTTCAATGAACTGTTATAGGTATAACTATTTGAGGTCTGATGAATCATTTTGAATAGCCCTGTATTATTTCCCTAGGACGGTTCAAATATAATATTTAACTTTCTCACATGCATTACATTTAAGTTAGAATACAAACCCATATATACACACAAACAATTCACATGATGTTATATAACTCCCAGCCAGTATAATAATAAAATAAATAATAATTAAGACAGTATACATATACGTTATACATGAATTTATAATAGGCAATTGTAGTTACTATATAGTTTATCGCAAACAAAACGGAACGACGATAACCTTAGGATTACGAATCGGTGACACACACATACACCGCGGAATATATTACATCGGCTCTGGACAAACATGTATAGACCTTATACAGTATACGTATATGAAAACAATTTATGGGTAGATCTTATTATGATTTATGATTCCTGTGCAGTTTTTCGATAACGACCAAACGCGCGCTGTCTGAACAAGGGTGTCAATTTTTGTCCAACAACTGTGCTGCATAACGACATGTGTTTGAAATCGAATAACAACTATAGTACAAAAATTATTATTAATTCATATACAATAATATTATTACACTAACGATTTCTGACCAACACACTTATGAAATTATAATTGACTGAGCAGCTGAATAGGTTCGATTGGTCGTTAGGTTGGTTCCGTTGGTGGTGATAATCGTTATTTAATTATTACTATTATTATTATTTTTTTTTTACAAAAGATCATAACCTGTACGTGCACAAAACATGCATATGTAAACATAACATCCGATTACATAAGGATGAATGGTCACGTAACAAAATAGGGAATATGGGAGAAAAAAAATTCACTGAAGAACAGCATCACATCAGTCACCGAAATGAAATGTAGTGTATTTTGATGTAATATATTAAAAATAGTCAACGATATATTAAGGTTCGAATGACAATAATAATAATATATGGAATTAACGTAACAAAACGGTATGTATATAAAAAATATTTAAATAATTAAAATCAAAAATGATTAGACTAGCATCATGAGATTATAAAACCCATGTCTGTGTTGATTTATGATACACATTGATTAAACTACATCAGATCGAAAATCGAAATCACTAACATAGAAGTCTAATATAAGTCACATAGAAGTCTTTTGTCTAATTTGTTAGTTTTGGTTTTTTAACATGATAGACGAATATTTAATATTGTTTATTTTACGGATGTATTACCGAACAGAAAATTCATTTAACCTAAAATTAAAGTCACACGGTTTTCTACTTATTTTTACGCATTATTTTCAAAAGTAAATAGTACTCAAATGAAACAACCTCGGATCACGTACAAATAATACGCATACCTATCCTCATACCTCGTGAACAATTTAAATCTATTTTTTTTTTTTTTTGACAAAAATTGATCGTATTACAATAGTTACAACACTATAAGATAATATCATACTGCTGTAGAACATGATTGTCAGTACATTTGTATATATGTATACATAAGTACATGTATGTATTATATGTATAGCGTTTATCTCCAGTCTAATAACCCTTAAACGTAATAAATATTTTTAATGAAGAATTGGAAACTTAAAACTGTATAGTATTTACGCGGTATCTAGAAGATAATGGCTGTAATATTTTAATGTTACTCACCAAATACCAGGTTCGAGTTTTAGCTGAACGATTTCCGGCGAATTGAACGTATGGCCTGAAACATAAAATTAATCGTATTTTAAAAACAACCGACCAACGAACCAATAATAAAATCATATTCTATTGGTTTCTCACACTATATACGCGTTACCGGCAACACAGCAAAAACGATTGCGAAACAAGTATATAGTGTTATACATACATATTACAATAGTAAATGCGATGAGCGAATATTGTTCGCTAAAATTCGCTGAGTGACCCACTTCCTGTGCATTTGCAACAGTGCGAAGGAATGGGGAAAAAAAAGCGGTACGTTATTTTTGAGGACGGTGAAAAAATTATCCAACGACACAGTATGTATGTATCGGTTTACACTTTGTGTGAGAGAGTGAGAGAGGACACAGTTAAAACTCGATGACTTCGTTAAATATCGGTTAAAATATTCCTGGCCACGGAGCAATGTATACAAGAATTAGTAAACCGTTGGCTCAGCGAGTTTATGGGGGGAGGGGGTCTCCTTCCCATCTACCATCGCCCCGAATATTAATAAACACAACGCGAAACGATGAGTTTTTTCCTAGTAAAATGGCAGTCGCATTTCTTATTGAATGTACATAGGTAATATATATAGGGAAAAGGGATGTATATTATATACACGCGTGTGCGATCATCGAAGGGTGCAGCAGTAAAACATTTTTCAATGCTCGAGAGCCGAGAAACTTACCGTCAGCTATGAGCCTTTGGACAATGTTTACCATATCCTTGACCTCGGCTACGTAGAATTGAGAATCTATTTCATGAGTTATTTCTAGATCTGAATAGTCGGGGGTCAAGGAAACAACCACTTTGTAGGAACAGTACAATAATATAATATAATGATATTGAATTAATTATTGATGATATTGTTAAAATGATAATTGGTGGTATACATGCAGTCGATAAAAGCCATTCGATTTAATTACACACGCTATATATACATCATACGCGAATCATATAATTGAATTAAATAAAAATTAAAAATATGCTAATCGTACAGGCCAGGCTGCCAGGTGTATACGTACAATATTATAATATAATGGTGTTAATCACCAGTATTATTAAACGTTGTGTTTTTTTTTTTTTTTAATTTCCACGTGTATGGGTACAATCAAAAATATTCATACGCGCATTGAACAAAATAATCGGTTGCTAAAATATGTAAATATATCTATATCTATATATATATATAGTTTATGGATATTTGTTTTTATTTTATTTTTTCTTAACCGTGTTCACTATACGATAATTATTATTATTATTAGTAATTGCGTTATATTCCATAAATTAAATTAAACGATTTACCATTAATTTATCAATAATTATTCTAACCGTTTCACGGGGTAAACAATAATTCGTGTCAACAACGCAAGACTGCGTATGTGCGATCGTAGTTCATATGTAACGAGTACGGTTTGTAGTGCGGTGTTTGTGTGTGAAAAAAGACGTGCGTACCTATGAGCACATAAATTATAATAAAGCGATTAACGGCTGCACACAACCTGTTGCTGATAACAATTCACTGCCATAGGTACGTTCGAACCGTAACTACACACGTTCGATGGTTACGAGGAGGTACCCACAAGTGCAAAACAAAAAAAAATAATAAAATAAAAAAATGCGGGCGGCGCGGTGGTTTTTTTTCATACTACAAAACCCTTTTAGCGTGTAAATGTAATACGCAATTATTAGGACCAAGGGGACTGGGCGAGATGATTTGCTGTGTACACAACTCCGGTTGTTTTGTTCTTCAGAAGACGTTTGATATTTTCTAATGTCCCGATCAATGTAGAACGATATTGATCAACTTTGCTATACCTACTTTTATATTTTACGATTATGCATTTATATTTAACATAGATATTTTTCGATTTTCATAATGGTCAAATGTTGACAATCAAAACCATGAGATATTGACAAACTACCACTTCCAATATCCATAGAGGCTCACTTATTTACTTATAATTTCTTTTTTTTATGTTACACATCACAAGAAAACTGAAAATAACATTTCAAAATAAAGTATTGCGCTTCTGACATAAGTGGAAATTCAAAAGTAGCATAAACAAATTTATTCATAAAAATAACACTCCAAAATAACACCTATATTACAAAGTTGAGTTTTTATTAATGTCACTCCTCGCCCCTCTAGTATTCGACCCTAATATAGCATAATATGGGTACTTTAATTTTGAATATGTATATTGTATAATGTATCCAACGCGATACTTATAATAAGATATAGATAAGATATATACTACGAAACGTAGTTGTAATATACAGACTATGTTATATAAGATTATTTTGAAAAATGATAAACAACAATCAATAAATGTAAAGAAATGAACAATACAATTTAAAACGATTACTATTAAACGTAAAAAAAGTTAATAAAACCGGGTCAAACAGTTATAAGTGTTCTTATGATAGTCGATAGTAGCTAATATTATATTACTTTTGAAAATTAGTATTTCTGTCACCAGTCGGTTTAAGATTGTCATGTTTTTTTTGTTTGTATATAATTTGGTGTGTCAATATTTTAAAATACAAGAAAAATATGCTACTATATATAGGTAAATTATAAATGCATGATCATGGCATAATATTATTTTGAACAATTTAATCTATATATAATTTTAAAAATACTAGGTATAATATACTAATAGTAAACTAAGTTGAACAGGAATTTAATTTGATTAAAAAAAGACCATTTTACAAATTTGATTTATAAAAAAGATATTTATTACTATATTGTTAACAATCGTTAACAAAATATAAGAATCACGAACGTGTGTAAAAAACATAACTTCTGCACTAAAATGGTGATCCCAAGAGAAGAATATATTTTATATTTTCTAACAAATTTTCGTACATAAATTAAACAATAAATGAATAAACATACTTCAATAATTCGTTATAAACATATTGTGTCTAATGCCTATGTTACTGTCGTGTATTTAATTCATAAACTATCAAAAAAAGTACTGGCGACAAATAGCATAACTCTCTTAGACATTCACAGTATTACCAAGTGTTTCAAGTGAGCGAACAAAAAAAAAAAAAAAAACTCAAATATTTACACAATATAATATAAAACATTAGTTTTAAGTCATTTTTTTAATCTTGAATATAATAAATACATAATAACTGTTTATAACAACGTATTATAAAAAATAGGTCACGTAATATGATAATTCGTCGAAATCAATATTAATACATTGTTAAAAAAAAAAGCGAAAAGCAATCCTGTCTGCTTAACAGGATTCTACAATAATTATAGAAGTGATAAAATCAATAATAATCATTTCTCATAAATTTAATAATATAATACTTAAAATATAGTCCAATATTAAAAATTTTATTCCAAAATTCGGTAAAAAAAAATAATAAATAAAACACGAATATATAAGTATTGAATGGACTCAAAAAGGATTTAAAACTTCCAAGTTCTGAATAAAAAGTTTTAGAAAATTCCAAGGTGGTGGTAAACTCTCCCGGGTCAACATTGTTTACCTGGAGGAAGTAGACATGTACTCTATCAGGTATTTTTCAGGACCACCTGAAAGTTTATGTAAGTTTTCTGGGGTCATTATTAATGTCCTAAAACGTATTTTATTTTATTATGTTATACTGATTAGAATTATTATTTTTTTATATTGTCGATCGATGATTATGAAGTACAGTCGAAATTATTACAGACTCCGGATAGTACACATATACCCTTCAGGTAGTACCGAAGTAGACCAAGCAGAATTTACATAAACCTTGAAATAATCCTCATGAAAAAGACCCGAGGAAAGTTTACATATTTCCTTCGGGTACACATAATGTCGACCCGGGAGGGCTACCATTTGAAAAGTGTACAGGTTATAAAAACAGGGAGAGTTTACAATCGCCCGAGTTAACATCCGTAAAATATATGAATGCAGATTTCAAACAAAACCAATGTTACAACACTAAAATATTATTATTATAATCGATCCTATGGTAATCAAGACATCCCTGAATGATACCCATGTATCCCGTGGGGCATGTACAGTTTCACGTTTCATCATTTCTCGTAGTTATCATCGCGTATGTTATCAGAATACAAATGTATGTACGTCAAATAATATAACGAGTCATTCTTATTTGACATTAGGACGGTTATCGTCAAACTATTATAACGAGAGAAATGTCAATAAAAAGAAACAATATTATAAGATGTTGTATTATTATACTATTATGTTCGTTTTTTTTTTTTTATCGATACTATTTCTCGAATATAAATATGACTGGTAGCCGGATAACGAGACGTTGAGACAATTAATAATATTATTAATAAACGAGAAAATTAAGATAACATAATAGATTGATTGTTGTCCAAAGTCCATAGGAGACAAGAGTGTACAATGTATAATGCGAAAATGATATAAGAGAATAATAATGGTTGAGATATATATTACACTCCTAATCAAATGTATCAAATTCTGCAATATTCCTCTCACAACTTATAAGAACATTTATATTCATTTTTAGTTAAATTATCGTCAACTCACGAAACTACCTTAAGGCACACACATATATATTAATAGTTGAGTGAAATCATAAGACCAACTGATTAGCGATGACGTCACTAATGACGATTAGTATTATGATTTTCCAAAATTATTATATTTTAATTACAAATAAAGCAAAAACTGGTGTAAATATAATTATCAGTAAGAAATTCTTGATCGTCACACGAAACAAGACAAACCGAAAATGGTATAAACAACCATGAACCAATTGAATTAACGTTATTAATATGATTCCTTTTTCCATAGCAATTCTTAAATTTCTCAGACCAATATCAAAACAGCGATTTCAATATTAATCAAATCATTTAAATAGTACGGAATGCATACAACGTAATTATAATTGCTAAAACCAACGATACATAATATTATGTATGCCTCAGCCATAGACACCTATTGGTAATAATGGCATCGTAATAAACGACACGTACACGTTATTAATTCTTAGACAGACATTTTTGTTTTCATAAAATACGGGTCTATTTACAAAAAAATTTAAAAACAATATACGGAATTAATACTTAGGACAAAATGCAATATTTTAAACAAATTTTACTAACTTAATGTATTTGAATAAAAAAAAAAAAAAATGCTAATAAAACTGCATTCTACATTCTTATAAACGTACAGAATTAAATATAGGCAGTTACTTGTTTCATGTAAACATTTATATTTTATTAGGAAACCATGAAATTTATTTGTTTCCGAACATTAGAAAAACATTTTTTAATTAGTATAAAACACATTTTTAACGGAAATATTTTGCATTAAAAACTCGGAGAATTTTTGTATACGAGTACAGACATAAATCAATCTAGGATGATAAAACTGTATACAATTAATGATATTATGAAAATAAAATTTTATTATTAATTTAACAGCTGATAAAAAACTTCCAATGATTAAATAAGATAATAATATGAAGCTATACAATGTGCTTGAAAAGTATGGAATAAAATAATTCGGTTTACAACGATGGTTGAATGTCGATGAAAAATTATTATTTTTTATATTGTATATTATGTTGATAATATCAAAATTATACTAAAATTTTTAAAATTGGTTTGTTATACCTAAATTATAACAATAATTACCTATGTACTACACACTATTAATAATGTTGTTTAATATTTTCGTCATGATGATAAATTCATTAGAAAACTAATATTTATTAATTTTTTAAAAATAAAATATAATATAGGTTGTACAATACTTACAAAAAATAGCAATATAAACAAAATATTTGGTAACAAATAAAAACAAATTTTATAAAAAATTTACTAACATTACTAACTACAAGAACAACGTAAAGATCACGACTGATGACTGATTAGGAGTCCAAGAAATTAGTTATCTTTAGTCCCTTGGTACGCCACCTGTAGCGCACTCTACGACGGGTTTACATTAACTATGACTCGACTACACTCGGAACAGTTCGGAAATTGTCGGTTTATGTATGGTAATTTCTTAAATACATTTCTTATTTGCATTTTTTTTTCAAGTTTTTTTTATTTAATTTAATTTATATTAACACGTGAAACTATAGAGAGAACCACGCCATAAACGTTTAATACCAAGCAACACTTTACAATATTTAAAAAGTTTGAAGGTGTATGAACTAAAAAAAATTATATAATGTAATCCTCGTACATGCTCGTACATAAAATACTTAGGTAATATTAGAAGCAATATAAATCGATTGATTACGTTTATGTTAAAAATAAAACTTCTGTAGTGATGCAATATAAATTGCTTTGTAATTATTGTAAAGAAATTATATATTTATAGGCATGAGTAGTGGGTACTATTTGCTTGCACCAGTTGCACCAAAATGTGTAATAAAATAATATCAATGTTTCAAGTTAATGAAATGTAGTTCTTGAGATCGGAGGCCGAATTTATTATTGTTGAATATTATACGGTTTTATTTGGATTGAATACCTACTAAGGTCTGAAAATTATATTAGTCTATGTTTCAACAAAGAACGATAAAAATGGTGGTGAATCGACTAAACCGGACACGGGACACCCATGATGTGTAATCATATTCCTACCTTAGTTGTAATTTCCACAGCTCAGCGAATTCGAACACACAAAATATTACAAGTTTCTTCTACAAATTCTTTAAAAAAAATTAATACTCAAATATTCGGCATTTTAAATTTAATTTTAGTCACAATATTCATAATAATTAATTCATTTGAGGTATTGTGGTCCGGTACGTTGGTTAGCCGCAATCATTGATAATACATAATAGTTTGAGTGACCATCCCGCATCTGAATTTTTAGCGACGAAGCAATGTCCTAAAATCATTAGTTCTAAACACTAGAACTATCTAACCTACAACGAACCCATAGTGAACACTGTCATCCAATAGCCATAGTTACCAAAGCTTATAAATAGAGGACTACTAATAATAAAAAAAAATACGTTGTACATAATAAGATAATTTACATCACACAAGGGTTAAAATAAATTCTAAGGTATGCATAATTTATATAATAGGTACATAAATGATATGGGTATGAGTTTAAGTTTAATTTTCATAATTCCTAAAGAAAATATAATATAATTATTACACCATCAGGCATCAGTCAATATTTTATGTGAAATTTCGGATTTTTAAATTTTAATAAAAAAAATCAGCTTTTACTAGTTATATTACACGTGGAATTTACAACTACCAAATATTTTATCGTACATAATAGATTTAGACAAATAATTAAATAAAGCCCAAAGTACTAATGTTTAATAACATGTTTATGAAAATAATCGGCAACCATAATCTAGTTTGATAGATTGTAACATACATTTTTAACATGAAGACGTAATACATAACAAATTTCTAAACATTAATCTAAAATATTAAAATAAATGTGATGAGATTACAGTAATTAATAATAATAGACGTTACACCCAAAATATCTTAGTTTGAACCGATTGAATTTAATTTGAATTTACTCTATCTACATTGTATAATTATACTAGACAACAGATATACTTTGAGTCGATTGAAGAAAACAATTATTAATCGATTATATACACTAAAGGGACGGCTATCGTAATTTTTTTTTTTATCTTTTCAGTCCTCAGATAATCTCCGTGACCCTTATGAGAAGTATACATGTGTTACTTACGTAATGTTTCTTGTTATATACAATTTGAAATATTATAGAAAAAAAATTTTAAATCGTGTATATTATATTCAATTAATGAACACGAGAAACGAGAGTAGAATACTTTTATTTTTATGTAAACTAAAGAATTTATTGTGTATTTCTAATAACCTTAAAGTCTAGGGTTAAAAAATTGCAACATGGGTCGTCTAGGGCCTAGACGACTCATGTTACAATTTTATTTCTTGATGATATAGTAAAAATTCAAGAGTTTCATTTCATAGAAAAATGAAGTATGACGGGACACTATGAGCACTGGATAGTAACTGATTTTTAAAAGCACTAAATGAACCAACTATACATCTTATTTTTAGAATATGACAAGCAGAAATAATTTTAATTTACACAACTAACTGATTTACATAACAATATAATTTTATTCCAATTTGTGTTTAGTATACAGCTGCTCTAGAAATTAAATATTTAAATATTTTATAAACATAAAATTACGACCTTTGGGCATTTAGTACAACCAATAGAAACTGAACAAATAAGAAAAAAAATGAATTCATATGAACTATATAAATATTAAACAGTAGGTTAAAAATGTTTAATTCATCATTTTATAAAATGTTTTAGTTAATATTTTCTTGGAAATAATTTGAATTGTAATATTTATGAATGGAATCAAAATTGTTCTAATACATAAATGTAGGTTATTTAAACGGGACACAGGGGATATTATATTACTTCGCGAATTTATGAATATATTTTATTTGTAAAGATCTATAGTCTTATAAAGTTAAAACAATAATATCTCTTTTACTCTTTATGTAAATAAGCGAGTCAATAAAATTGTATTATTTTATTTAAAGCCAAATTAGTGTATATAAAGGATTATTGAAAGTCCTTTCTAACATGTCTTTAGATTATATATTTGTAGTTTATACAATGTACATACTACGTTAATAATTAAATAAATACCTATAGACATATTATACTTATGAATGATTTAATAGTGTACAAATTCTAAGTAAAGAAAAGTACTAAACAAGAATACAATATTCGTTGTGATAAAATAGTTAAGGACTCTACAATATGATTAAAATTAACCTCAATTAAAGGGCTTTTGATAATTTTTTTTAGCGATGTTGATATATTAAGTAAAGAGTCTTAATTCATAAGTCATAACACTAATAATAATCCTAATCATAAACCGTGAACTTCAATGCAAATTGCAATTTTTTTCAAATAATTTCAAAAAACATTGTTTTTAAACAGATGCGCCAAAAAATTGAAACGTTTATTATGCGTTTTTACTATTTAGGGTATTTTTCATGAGATTTTATATTAGATTCAATAAAATTTGATAAGAGTTTATTTTTAACTTCCATCGCGTTTAATTCTGTATCTCGTGTGAACGCACATTAAAAGAAAAAAAATTCTTATTTCCGTTATAGTTTTAAGTTTTTACCAGTTGTACCAAATAAATGCGACAACGGCTATATCTTAATTATATTTTCATTTTTTGAAAATAAATATCGGGGTAAAAGAAGAAAAGAGAAGATGAAAAATAATGATGAATAATTTAAAAATGAAAAGTATTTTTTCAATCTAGGATCATTTTTAATTATTATTATTTTTATAAGTGCATTAAATAATATTTTTTAAGATATTTTTCAAGACATTTTTCAAGATATTTTTCTAGATTTCTAGAATATTTGAATTAGCAGACTAGGCATAACTTGAGATATGAGTGTGATGACATAACATTGATATTTAATACGTACTTTGGCATTCAAACAATTTGATAAACTAAAAATATTAATTACACTCATAAAAGTGAAATAGAATTCCAAAAAAATAACTTCAACTATAAGCCTAATTTAAAAAAATGTTGATTTAAATATAACTAATAATGATGTTAAAATTTATTATTAAGGAGTTGTGTATAGGCAATTTTGTGTCACTTAAGCTTTATACTTTACATACTTAAAATTCATAGATCATTTACTCAGATTCAATAGACAAATATTATAAATTTCAATTGTTACACCTATTTAATGCGTTCTATTCTCGAAAAGCTAACAAAAATGAATTCAAACGATGTATAAATCAAGCAAATTCGAAAAAATAAATATTTTCAAGCTATTTTAACTTAAAGTAACCATAACAAAATGGAAATAAACATTATTTTATTCTAAAAATGTTTAATTAATTTAATCATTTAATGTTGAATTATTCCAATTTATATTCAATTCAAACAAATTCTACTAAATAATATTAGTATATGATCTAGCATCTAGCAGTGACTAAAACAAATATATACGCGATTTCTGTGCATAAATGCTTGTAGAGCTGCTTAATGGCCATAGAAACGGAGCAATAATAAGGATTCTTTTGGTTTAAATTTAACTATTATTAAGGTAGAAATATAATATCAGGTTTAAAAGTATTTTTAAGGAACATAAATAAACTGAGGTATATGGTTTTAAAAGAAATTATATGTCTATAACTTTTTTTTAAAAAAAAACGAAAAATGTATGAACAATTAGAATTCAATATTTATTTTGAAAATCATAATTTTAAGAATCAAATTTGTATGTGTCTTGGTAAATATTAAGCTTTGAACGTGTTAATGACTTAGTAAATTATACTGTTGGCATTATCAAAATATGAACTAAACATTTAAAACGATTTAATTTGAAAAAAATTAAAAATTAACTAAGTGATAACATTGTTTATGTTAGTGAGTAGTGAGTGCTAAGAAATTTCAGAGAAAATAACAGACTTTATTGCTTGTAAAATAAAATGGGAAACACGATGATTGAGACACACTAACTACCAACGTGCATTGAGTAACTCAATGATAATAAAAGTTCTTAATGCAATACATATATATATATATATATAAAAAATTAAAACATAACTACTCATTATATTCAATTTTCCCTTTGTAATGAAAAGTGAATATCGCTATTATTAAGATATTTGTGGTTTCTCAACATGATTGTTTTTGAAATGGTAGTATAAATAAATAAAATCGAGGTAATAAGAGAATGGTAAGATTATGAAACATATTTATTAAGAAATAAATATTGTCTTTTTTGGAACAACAAAAATATGTAAAATAATATTAATTTGTTATATGTTACTAATTTATGCACATTTAATAATTATTAATTAAGCTTATATATTATACATAGACAAATAGATTAATTTCTTAAGAGCGTTATGCAATTAAGCAATAAGTACAAAGCAATGTGAAGTAAATATACATGTTATTTGTTTCGGAAAAATCAAATTGTTGTCAAGTTGTTGATATTAAATTTATAATTTATATTGGGGATATTAAAAAAAAAAATTATATTGATTGCCAAATGGTAGTTGTTGTAGTTAGAATTTTGATCTAATCAACTATCTAAAGTGTAAAGAGAAGTAAAATAACCTAACCTAACCGGATAAATCAAATAAAATCTAATCAAATTATTCACTAATTTACTAATTTAATTTAATCAACTAATTTACGTTTAGACAGTTGAGAATCCCTAAAATTGTAACAGAAATAATACTGGATGATAATATGCAAGTAGTATTCCAAAATATCAATTGAATTTGCACCAATAAATCTACACATTCTAGAATATTTTTAAAAATAGTATTATTTTTATCTTTTTAATGAATGAATAAAAAAATACCAACTAGGGTAAAATGTGATAAATTTATCTTTGCTTATGAAACTAAATACTTATAGTTGTGCATAATATTATATATTATTTATACAAAGGTCGCTAAATAATTCAAATTTAATGAAATTCTATAACAAATCAATTTGCTAAAAAGCATATACAAATGTAAATTAATTTTTAAGGTCATCCTGCAAACCATTCTGAAATTATAATTATTAATTATGTCTAATATTGCTATGAAATTTTTATGATTTAACATTAAATGTAACAAGTGTTGCGGTATTTACGCCGTTTAATAATCGGCTAATGATGAATAACACACAATTGTTGTTACTAAATAATATTATTTAAAAAGTCGCACTGAAATGGCATAAGTAATTGAACACTTAAGCGTATAAATTCACAACACTATAAATCACTAACCACATGGTAAATTAGCAAAGAACCTTGGAATTGTTTTGGTATCAAAAAACAATAATTGATTTAATATAGTACAATAATAATAATGTTAACGTATTTTTTTTTACTATTGACTATTCCGAGTCACTATATGTCAATTTATTTTAACGTCTTAATTCGTTTTTTTTATTCTTAGTGGATTATTAATAATATACATTATTTTTATTTAAAAACCTGATACTACTAGGGTTATGAATTTAACTAATAGATAAAAATAAAAGTCACGTTTTTGACGATCCATAAAAAAATATGTGGCGCGTACAATTAGGCTTACTAAAACAAGTAAAACTTGTTTCCCGAATACGCTATATCAACACATCATACAACCACATTGCATTTATTCTGTAACTTTAACGACTTACCGGTAGAAATCTAGAAACATAAGCCTATTATTATATGGTTTGTATATATAAATATATAAAAGGATACAATTAACCAGATCTGTAATTGAGTTGAAAGTTTGGTCTTGGGGTGCATTGTAAAATTTGGAGAAATCTTTCCGGAGGTCATGGAACACGTTGTAATATTCGGGTAGTTCGATGTCCTTAATTGAAGCTTCCCGATGTAAGCATTGACGAATCGGAAGCTGTCCATCTGTTACTAGTCGAAACATAGGTGCTTGTGGTTCGATATTCAATGACTTGACGTAAGTGTCGAACTAAAAAATAAAAATGAATCATGGTTTATAAAAAATAAATCAATTTATTGATAGTTAGTACAATAAGAATCTTATGTTGTGAGGTCCAGAAATATTTATGCACATTACAAAACACGAATATTACATAAATATAGGTACACATATTTAAATGTTATACGATAGGTAAATTTGATACTTTGGGTTGCTTAACACATTATACATTTTATTAAGCAAGTAACACGATTTCGTCAAGGTACCGAACTACAGTATATGGTTTACATATTAAGTAATAATTTAAAAGATCAAAAATTCGTTATAGGTACTATATAGTACAGGGTTGGCGAACCTTTCTGTACCCACGTGTCAAATAAAAATGTTAGCTGGAATTTATTTTTCATGTGTGTCAACTAATTTGAAGACAGTTTTTTTTAAATACTTATTAGCATACACAATGTGATCCAAACATTATCAATAAAACAAAAAAAAATATTTTTTTCATAGATTCAATTGAATATGAAAGACTATTCCACACAATAAGAATCAAACTTACCGATCTAACATCACTACCAATTTTTCTATTTTCCAGCTCATTATTCAGATTAATACAGTTATTTTTTAAAAACATTACTTCCCTTGAATTCTACTAACTCCGTTTTTAAGTTTTCAATATTTAACGTCTCATAAAACTAAGTTCAAGTTCGTCAAATTTAATATTATATGGTTTTGTTAAGAATTCCAAAGTTGATTCTAGAACTAAAAGCTAATAATAATAGTTTTCTTTTAGTGTATTCACTAAATATTAAATATTAAAATATTAAAATATTAACATGAAATATTAAATTCAATTATTCAATTTAATATTTCATTTTTGTATTCTATATACTAAATATTTTAGTATACGACTAATAATTATAATAACTATTTTTTTCAAATGCGTGTCGTAGGTTAGCCATCTCTGATATAGTACCTTTTCATATATCGATGTCTTGAATTTTTTAATACTTTAATTTAATGGAATTTCTTCAAAACTCTCTTTAAAATTAAACTTAATGACATACATTGCAAAACTCAATGTTTTGAATTTTTCAACTTCTCATATAGTTTTCTGTTTTATTTAGGATTTGAAATGGCATAAATTTGCTGAATATGACAATTATACATTTTATCGAACTTACTTTTACGGAAAAACAGTAAAAATATAAAAATATATATTTTTAAACTTCTCAAAACGATATTTAACTCATGCTCGATGAATGTAAATGTGTCGAAAACAAACAGTTATTTAGTAAACTACATAATAATAATGCAAAATTTAATAGGGAAGTGAAATTTAGAATTGCTAATATATATACAATAGTGGCATATTTAACACTAGATTTTTATGATTTCTTAATTAGGTAGAACCTATTTATTGATTTATACGTTGTATCATAGTAATAACTAATAATATATTGACGTATTATGCATTGTATGTTGAGTAAATAAGAATTATTTAAACTTTCAACCTATTTATTATATTAAGAACAATTTAAGAAAATACAAAATTATTATTTATAAAAAAAATTATAATTAGATATAAATTATAAAAAAAAATCCTATTATAAACAATAGAAATAGCAAAAGACTCTATATTTATAGAGTAGAGATATATTTTAAATTTAGTTCACATTGGATGTATAACAATTATATATAATATATTATTTAGTTTATAATAAATGAAAATTAGATTTCTGATTTGTTATGTTTAGTTTAATATTAGTGGTAAAGTTGAATAATTTTAGAGTTAGAGAGCGAATATGAGCCGATTGTGGCAGCAGCTGAATCCAAAAACGAAATCTTATTTTTAATGGGAGGGGGATTTTAATAACTTCCTGTTGACTTTGATTGACTGAATATGCGCAACATTATCTCGATAATGATCACAATATGAACAATAAAACAAAACATTAAAAAAACCACACAAAAATTGATAACTGGTCTACAATAACACAATAATAATAACGTGACAAGTCGAGTGGGAACCAATAGGCTCCACCGATGTTTTTTCACGTAGCTCGTGATTATATATATATATATATACTCGTCCTCCTCTTCAATGGCAGAGTCGGCCATTGAACCGTATACGGTTAATGCAGTGTGAAAAGGCTGGATCATAGAAAGGAAACCATCGCGCCCACAAGCTCACAATAATACGATGACTGCGACCGGGCGATTTACAGGTATTTTAGGTACTTATATAAATTTACGGGATAAAAATTATTACGGGTAAATGAACGGACAGATTTTTATAAGTATTTATAGCATCTATTCAACGCCTACAAAATATTAAGTTTTTAAAACAAAAATAAAATAAATATATATTAAGGAGTAAAATATGTTTTACCAAACTTTTGATAATTTGCTATATTATGGTATACCGTGGAAGGAAAAACTTAGAAGATACCTAACCTAGATATTAAAAGGAATTATAATATATCTTCTATTATACAAGGAAAAAATAATAAGAAAATAAATTTTTTTTTGTTAAGAGTCATAACTCATAAATTTCATCGTTTTTACAATTCTTCAAAAATAAAACCTACAATTAAACTACTCTTTGAGTATACCGGAGATACTAATTTATTTATATTTATCCCTATCAATAAATACAATCATTGTCTTAATTAAATGAATGTAAAAATATTATTTAAATATTGCAATTTTTTATCGTTTCACATTAATTTCACGTTGACCAACAATGCATAGAAATGTAATAATATAATATAAGAATAACATATAATATAAAAAAAACACATTTATGAGAACTTTCTTTTCGTACATTTTATACAAAATATAGTAATTTTTTTATTTTTATTGCATTATTTTGAAACACTTTTAACTTTCTCGGCTTTAATTCATAATATTTATACGAGTCATTGACACATCTCGACATTCGTGATGTTTGTTCCCTTTAAAAAACTATTTTGAGAGAACCATATATCTACTGTCTCGTTTTATGTTGGTACTGTAATAAAAAATCTAAGGATGTTCTCAAATGAATACACGTACCTATAGTTGGTATATATGTAATTCTATACGATAATCCTCATAATATTCTTTGAAACAAATGAGAACAGTATATACAATATTCTAATATACATATTATAAACTTTTATTATCAATGCGAGCAACTTAAAAAGTGAATGGTGGTTCTTAAAGGATGTTAGTCTAAAACTTAACTATATATGTACCTTGACCGGTTTTATGTCGAGATTTGGTATTAATACTCGTTAATTGTACTTTTTTTTTTTGTTATTTAATCTAGTTTTATTAGAGAAAAAAAAGATCAAAATTAATGCTTGCATAAATAATACAGGTTATTAAAATTATAACAAGACAAATAATTAATGCAGCACTCGTTGTACAGCTTTTCAAAGTTCCTGACTATGACAACCATTTATTCTCTGACCATTTATGGGTCGGTTACCGTTTAGACGAATATCCAAATACATATGGACACGCATGTTCCTCCAAATGCAGTCTTACGTGACCTGTCATCTTTACAGTATATATCCAAAATCAAGGACTAAAAAGCGAAAGGTATTCCTATCTCTGAACAATACACAATATCGTAGTGGCCATTGCATGTGCACAGTAATGTAACTCTTCTTGATCGAGGACACAATACACTTTAAGTACTCAAATGTATCCTTTGCATAACATTTTATCACCGATGATTATATAATTAGTTTTTGTTTTGTAATAATTTAATTAAAAATCAGTTAGTCTTTAATTTAAAATACAAACTTAAGAGTTAAATAGTACAATTACTTATACTTTAATCATATAATTTTGCATAAATATGTACTGTCAAAGATAAGTAAATTATAGTAAAGTTTATTCGATAATTTGTTTACATATATATTTCACCTCATTAGCAAAAATTAATTTGTATATTTTGTTCCGATTATTGTAAATCACCAATTTCTTTTTCTTTTCTTTTTTGTCAATAAATAAACTCAGAATTAACTACAATTTATATTAAAGTTTATAATATTATATTTTAAAATATTTTACTTTACCTATATTCACAATATAAACTATTAAGATATCATGCATTTTATAGCGTGTGAACCAGACCGAGGGACCAAGGATGTTACTATGTTAGATATACCTTCGTTACACCCGTATAACGTATATATAGTCCAAAGACGGTGTTGGCCGAACCGAATTACGAATTCACCACACCACAAGTAGCGAGGTCGTAAATTGGTACAATGACCTTCCGGTGGTGCCAGCAGAAAGTGTTCAAATTTTTTCTAAGACGTCACCACATTAAATACCTACTAGGTACCTACTCGTGTGAGAAATAATTTATTTTATGCCCGATAACGTAGTATTTTTCAATTATTTTTTAACGTTTACGTAACCAATACATACTTTACACATTTTATTTTTAAGAATGGATTTTTTTTGTTTCTTAAAATAATAAGAATAGTACCTACACTAATCAAGATAGTATAATAATATTCATATGGCCGTAAACAGAATACAATAATAAAAGAATGACTTAATAAAAAAAATACACAGACATTTGTATTGATTATAAATTGTCGATATGACATTAAAAATTCATTAAAAAATACATTCAAAATTATGCAGTAACAACAAGTATAAATACATAGAATATGATGTTATACACTACTATATAATATACACGAAAATAATTAAAATAAAACACATCGACATTATTATGTTCCAGGTCTCAAAGGGTCAATAAGTTAAATATTGTCGCTACATATCATTATACAGTACGCATATATTTATAATACATCTACATTTACAACTAGTACACTATAATGGTATGAATTCAAATAAAAGAAAGACAAGAGGGCAAAGTAATTTCCGGCCAAGTGACCAAATACTGATATTATATATTTTGAGGACACACAAACGAAAACCAACCACGATGTAAAAATGTTCACAACACGGCTGACGTAAACGTACTATTATTATTTTTGAAGACACAATAATAAACATTGACACCTAATATTTCATACAATCATATGCTTATATATTCATCGTATACTTTTCACTATATACAAGCGTATAATATACGAAGTGTTAAAAGTCTTTGGATGATAAAAAAAAAAAAAACAGCTAATAGTTTGTATCATTACGTACTATTTCTTGCAGAATGATTTGAATATACATTTTACACCCGCAGGTCACATACCAATAGGGTGGCTATGCTGTAAAGCCATCGTTCCATGACTGTTCCCATGCTTATATTCCAATATGCAAATTATTCAGGGATTTAAAAAATCGGGCCCACCCTTCTAAACGAGTTTTTTATACGTATGATAAAATGCAACAGGATGTTATAACAGGTGTTGGTATATTCGACTGAAACAGCTAAATTAAAAATTATAATCCACCGATTCTAATTTTATTTTCACATCGATATCTGCACTCTCATTTAAATAATTTTTCGAAAGGATATCTATGTTTCAGAGAACTGTTAACTTTTTATCGCTCTATTTTAAATTAAACAAGTCTCATAAATTTTATATTTTAGTTATTTTTATTAAACGCGCGAAATTAAAAAGTAATAATATTAATACGTAAATAAAAACTTCAATGATTATCTTTATATTAGGAGTTTTATCGGGTAGATAGGCATAAACACGTTTATACAAATGATGGAATGAACTTTTATGCCAATATTTAATATTAAATAATAGTAATATTGCTGTAAAAATCGGAACTCACAACAATAATTAGTATCAAGATCAAGATATTAGTTTTACTTATCTACTTAATTATTTTACTCGTTTATTAACGAACAAATTTACGTAAGTAAATGTCATTTTACATAAGTTCTAACTTCTAACTATTCGTTTGGATCTAAATTTCTTTAAATTGAACTGGAATTTTACGGTAAGACAGGTTTAATAATGAAACCACAATTTCAGCTTGTCTGAATAGGTAACATGGATTTGTTCTTTTTACATTTACGTATAATGTATACCGCAATACGTGTTATATAAAACTATTGGGTAAAAGGGTACAAATACATTCAAGTTACAAACATTTATTAAAATATCCTTTTTTGGCATTAAAAGTGTGGAAATTGTACAATAAATTCTATATTTTAGTCATGTTCATCAATAACATTATAACCAGTCATACATATCAAAACTATCACATAACAATAATAATATTAATAATAATAATAATAATAATAATAATAATAATAATAATAGTAATGTAAACAAAACACTATTTTAAAATAATCGTTAAAGTTTTAATGGCTTTTTTTTTTTTTAAATAGCATTTCATTTATAAAATTTATTAGGTAGTGGTATTTTGTAGTCTAATTTTGAAAAATTACAAATTATTTTGATAAACGAATAAAACCTATAATTAATTCTTTATTGATACATTAAAATATAGGTACCTAAAAATAATTGCACCCTAGTAATACAATTTCAATTACGAATATCCGTTTTTTTTGAAACAGATTTAATTACATAAGCTAACATATTATCAAATGAACACAATGTTATACGGGACGTATTCTTAATGTTAAGACGCAATTGAAACAACAGAAAACGTAATTTCAATGGAAATTACACAGTTCTATAAATCCTACACTACTCTTTAAAGTAACTCTACTTAAAAACATTACGTATTAATGCAAATATAAACCATAACTTCATTTAATTAGTATGAACTAATTACAACAACCTTCATAAAATAAAGAGAATTTAAAAAATATTATAATAATAATTTTTTTAATGATTAATTTAATTTAAATATTGTAAGAATAATAAAAGTATTTAAAATATGATTTCTACTCATTTTTAAAAATATAATATGAAGTAAATGAAATTGAAATTTTAATTAATTATGATTAAAAATAAACATAGACGTCATAAAAGCAAAAATTTAATGATGTGATTTAATTTTCAAACAAACAATAATATGGGAATAATAAAATATAAATGTATAATAATACTAATTAACGATTTTTCTCTCTCTCTATATATATATATTTTGATATTTTGTAATTATTTAATAATATCTAAAATTTAAATAAATATCATTTTATTCTAATTGTTATATTACAATTTTTTATACAAAATACATCTAGTTATATAAAATATAAGAATTACATATATATCTATTGTCATTTGTCAGTATTAAAAAATAATTATCCATAGTGGCAAGACACATTATTATATTGCAATGTTATCATTTAAAATTGTTAACTATTATTCTTAATGATAGAATGCACCATTTATCATTATTTTTCTTTCTTACTTTATCATTAATGCGGTTGCTAAACTTGTCGTATGTATCAATACAGGTATCTTTAACCGGTTTGTATGCCATAGGAGGGGAATAAAATAAAACTCATATCCAGGAGTATTACTTTATATTTCTGTAAATTACGTTTCGAGAATGACGATGTACTATAGCGATTTTTTTTTACGCGTACCGTCATAACGGAACATGGACCGTAAACAATGCTAATAAAATATAACATAATATAAAATGTTTCAAATTGGAGTTCTCCACCGACAACTGGAACAAAATCGTTAAACAGCAGAATAGGTACTTGCCGCTTTTATTAGGGCACTTTGTGCATCGGCTTCATGCAACCTGCACGTTATTACACCGCCAATACGGAGGAGAAAAGGTAATAAAATCGATAATTTGACTCGGAAACCTAAACACCTTATAGAGCCGCGGCAAATCTACCGGAACCGTCGTGGCGAATGATGATGATAATAATAATAATAATAATAATAAAAGTATACACTGTAACGATAGACACTAATATAAATATATAGCACAGAGTTGAGATGATATAGCTACCGTTGAACAATTTACAAAATAAAATAAAATTATCAGCAGCCTCCTTACCGATTGAATATGAAAAAAAAACTATGGAAATTTAAAACATCGTAAAACTAATCTTATAGTTATAAGTACTAATAACTTTATATGTTATAAATTATATCTTGAGTTAATGGAAGGCGATTAACGAAGACGACCAGCTGAAAACGTAGGTCTATCATCTGAATCATTTTATTAATCGAAGACAATATAAGTTTAATAAACAGTCAAAGTTTGGTTTTAAAAACTAAATTAAAACAAAAACATATATAGTCAACGTCACCAATTAGTTTACAGTAAAACTGCAATGCACTGTGAGTTGTCAAAAACGGAAATCATCGAGATAAAATCTAAGGACTCGCTTCTTTCGTTTAATACACATTGAATACCCAAGGGCGATATGTCCTAGTTAATCCATCAGTCAACTGATTTCTACTCTCAGTGGCTTGCGACATCTTTCGTTGTAAAATTATACACGATATTCATATATAATATTATTACGGATTTAAGTCGGAATTTTGGTATAGAAATTATAATACTTACGGAATATGCTGTACTTACAAACGTACTGCAAGTACGTATTAGTAATATTAGATTAGTAATATACAGTATTACAGTAGTAATAGTAATATTAAATTACCTACCAAAGTAAAATAAGTAAATGTGCACTATAATGCATTATACTAAAATAAATTGCAGTGTAATTTATTTTCAAACTGTAAGCTGTACAAGACTAGCATAAAATCAATGACTTGTAATTCAGCATCAACATGTCAATATAATGGTGCTTAAGAAGAACCTCATCAAAAAAACCTTGAATCCAAGAAGGCACTCCGTTGGTATGAAATTCTATTTTGCCGACAAGTAGATCAATAACAAAACCAGTTTAACGGTGAGCAAGTATGCTACAACACAAGCTTGTGAGCGGTATATACCAGTATTACCGGGTATACGTATAATGCCGGTATACGTAAACACTACTTTCGATCATAAGAGAAACTGGTTGATAGATGTAAGCCCTCGCAGAAGCCAGTCCTTTTCTAGGAATATTAACATAATAACATCGTTATCACATCGACATTATTGATTGGGTTCAAACTTGAAAATGAAAGCAACCACATATAGATGCTCAAATTTAACTTTTTTTTTTACAAGAAAACCTAATGAAAATATAGGGTAAAACTATACAAATATTGAAATTTACAATATATTGTGAATGTGTAAATTGTATGGTACGTGGCATACTGGCATGTGCTATTAAAGTGTTTCGTAGACTGCAATATTAGATATTTATGAATAATTTATATTTATAATTAATTTTATAAATAAAAGATACCAAGTTGATGATGATAATATTTTTTTCTATTATAAGAAAAGGTGAAGAAAAAATCTCATAGGAAAATGTTAAACTTTACAAATAATTAGTATGTATATGTATTATGTTTATATGTTAATACCTACGGATAGTGATTCGTGGACTGCACCATGGCATAAGCATAATGTATAAGTATACTTACGTCATGGACTGCAGTCTGTAATATGTTCATAAATAATTTATATTGAGGGTAATAAGTAGATGCCAAGTTTAAGTATTAAAAATAAGTTATAGACTATGAAATTAGCTAATATACGTTCTGTAAAAGTAATTCAAATACATATAGCACCCAGCACAGTAAGCACTTTATATCATAGTTATATAGATCAATGAAATACAATAACTTAATCGAGATCGCATACAAACATTTGATTTTTGAGCAATTTAACGAAATATAATTTCTACATAATATACGCATTTGTGTTGTAAATTATTTAGTAATATTTGTTTAATTCCTAACCAAAACAATAGATATACTTCAAGAATATTAATTAAATTATAATGTGAAATAGAGGAGTTTTTTTTCGAGAAGGACGAAAACCACAAAAATAATGATAATGTAATTTGTGTTAATTGTTATTGCAGGTACGATAGAAATCTTTTTAGTTATTACACACTATTATTCACATCAGATCATATTTTTGTAGATTATTACGCAATCAGTAAACTAGTGCAGTGTCTCAAATCAATTTGAATGACCGATAAAACGTCATATTATAAAAATCATATAATTTGCCATGAAAATAGAACGCTTCACAATTTATAATGCACTTATAATATAAGGTATCATCAAAGCCATGTTACTCGTCTAAGTTAGGTTTTTGTAATTAATGACTAAAAACTGAAAAAATAAGTTAGGACCTACAAACCATGTTGGTAAAAGTGGAATTATTACAGAAATCGATTACAGAAAGTTGATATTGATGGAATTATGTCCGATCGCAGTTAGATTTCCATTTTATACAATTTAAAAGTAATACGAAAACGAATTTTGTAAAAATGAATTCAATTTCAATTTTATGAGGATATATAGATATATTATTAAATTATACATAGGTATATAATTAATCATTAGGTATCAGTCTTCAGTTATTCATTCTTTCAGCTTGTACAAATACGATTCGTACATATACAAGAGCAGGGGTATAGACAAATGATGACCCACGGATGTATTTTAACCGGCCCGCAGACAGGGAAGGAAAAATCAATAATTTGAATATTTAATGAATTATAATATAAGTAGTTGTTGTAATTAATTACTTAATTTTTAATAAAGTTAGGTCTTACCGGCAACAGCAAAAATGGGACTTTGGACAGTCGGCATTTTTATACCAATATAGTATATTAAAATGTATATACTTCGAAATTTTATGGCCCACGAGAATATTTCAGTTTCTTCGTGGACTCTAGGAAAATATTAATTAATGACCCCTGTACTATCGCGTAGTAAACACTTTTGGTTCAAAAATCTAGATAAACTATATTATTATCTATGACCTCGATCTGCAATAAATCGTATTTAGAATTGATTCTTGTAACGCAAAACTTGGATTTCAGGACATATTAGTAATGTATACGTACCTACTACATATACATCACGCAAAAACAACAATTCCGATCTGCAATGTATAAACTTAACGTACATCTTAACCATAGGATATCATTTGATAACCTCATGTAGTCATAGGACATCTCGTGGTATAGTGGATATTTTGATACAGTATATTATATGTATATGTATGTATATACATAATATACATACTATATATATTATAACATAATCTGTATGCGTGTATAATATATAATACAGCCACGTGTAATTACACCTTGAAAATACAACAGGTTAAGATGAGTCCGTCACGCGCACGGATGCGATAAAAACAATTAACAGAACGCGAGCGAGTTTACCACTCCATCGTGCGTGGGTTTACACTTTTACGTATAAAAACCCTAACATCCCTCCCCTATGACACGACTAGTGCATGTACACGCCATCGTCACGGAAACATGTTTATCGGCAGTTTTACACGCCCTGCGCGGCCCTGCATGCATGCAGGTGTACGCCGACCCCCGTGTAGTCAACCCACAGGAAACGCAATTAACATATTATTATGCACCACGCACGCAGCCGACCGACCGACGACGATGTGTTCCTCTCGATTGTACCTGTTGCTGTGGAACATCATGCGGGGTTGTTGATCACCCTGTATACGATATATTACTACTATCACTACACAACAACTGCACTGCTGCGCACACCCGTCGGTCGGCCTTGTCACACACACGTGCTCATTCACCCATAGCGCCATTGATGAGAGGAGGATAGGTTGAGGAGGAATTCAAGCCCGTATTCAACGCATGTAGGACATGGCCTACGAATACGAGACTTCATGTCCGAGTACGCATTTGTGCGGTTGTTTAACAATGGGAAAAAATATAAATCCGTCAAATATGTAGGAAATCGACTGGACACCTCGAATCAGACTCGTACCCATAAACCTCTCAATCTCACCCCCGAAATTTGTCCGTAACTGCCCATAAATGGTAATATTTTATAATTTCATTATAAATTAAGTATAGTGATAGGTACTGTGAATTTGAAAAGTAAGCAATTGAAAATAAAAGGTTTTTATTTTATTTTAAATTCGTAGGTATAAAAATTGTAATAAAAATTATTTGTCATTGTAAAAGGTTAGATATTTGGGTGAAACGAATGACATTTTTTTAGATCTCCTATAAAATACAAATAAAATTCTATCTATAACACATTCACACACTGCAGGTGTAGATACACAAGTCGGCGATGTACACCGTTGCACGCACGCGGTCAGCACATGAGATCTGAATAAATATATGTTAATATGCACATAATAAAGAAGCCAACAGACTATTGTAGTCGACACGTAGACGGTGGCGGCAGCGGTATAATGCCCGCGACTTCGTGACAGGGTTATAGAAAACGCATATATTCATATCAAAAGCGGACACATATAATATATGTTTTATATACATAATATTATAGTATTATACTATTATCTAAATGAATACGCGATAAAACAGTCGTCACGTATACGCACGGACAGGCGAATCATCCGTTTGATGTCCATACACTATAGTTACTACTGCGACGGCGCCGAAAAGCAATACATCCGTTATTACAATTATTATAATATAATATATCAATATATACGAGTAATGAGTACATTGTATAAACACTAATATGTATTTTTATCGTGTAACGGATCGATTTTATAACAATAGTATATTATTATTATAATATACGAATAAATAATAATAAATAATTGTGCATAAAATAACGACGGATATAATACGCGTGTTGTGCAGTGCGAGAATATCTCGCACAGTTATAAATTATAATATTGTCAGTACCTATTTTTCAAATCCATATCGCGTGTAACAAAATATGGTCTAATGTATTACATAGGTAAACACAAAAATTACAAACTCACTTTTTCGATGGCGTCGTGCAGAGGAATGCCAGAAGTCTTGACCATTTTTTCGGTGATACCTATGTCCGATGTGACTTGATCGGACAGTATGTTTTCATTTTGGTCGACTTCGGTCGGCTTCACTAGATACTGCTGGATGCCAACGATCTGCAATGGAAACAAAGATTTTATTAATTATTATAGACGTGTAGATTACAATAAGTCATTACAAATCGACTTCGCACATTCACTTAGAAAATGGAATTGACATTTATATACAAGAATGTGTAAGGCTTGTTTATTTGGTAACTTTCCAAATAAAAAGCATGTTTTTACGCACAAAACTACAACCTTATACCGGTAAAACGGGCCCTAAAGTAGGTATATACCCAACGCGTAAACGTCATTAACCTCCCGAGATACTTGTCCTGCGTGCGTATAGTAGGTAAAGAAGACTACAAAATAAATACGATATGAAAAATTCAAAATGATTTCAGCCAATATTATGCACATACAGAGTGGTACTTATACATATATATCGTTAAGAGGCACATATATTATGTAAATAATACCACGCAGTTCACACAGATATTTGTATACATAAATTAAAATGTTGAAATTTATTTATTCGAGATACGAGAATGATATAAGATATAAAATTGATAGTAGGAATATAAGTTAACACATTGTGCATGTTTTATTCGCTATAATTAGAAAAACAAAAGAATATGGCCATCGAAATCGTCAATATTGAATTCATTGCTCCTTAATGCGATGACTTAAAAATCAACATTGCAATCCACTGGGCATCAGTACCCAAAACCGGTTGTCAACAACTTGGAGACACGTCGTAGTTTTATGTTCAAATGTATGCAGGTATCTACATACTAATGTGCGTCATGGACATGTTCATGACGTAGACTTTTTAGTTTAATGACACGGGTAATTCAAATTTATAACATTGCTTACGAAAAACCCCACAAAAATCTTTAATTATATATATATAAATATTTCTACGACTCGGCAATCCGCAGCATAATAGAGTATTTGCCTGCATTAGGTATATAGCGAAAATCCTATACGATAATTATACAGCCCATAGGTTAGTTTTTGTAACAAACAATAAAGCAGAACTTTTGAAACATGCGTATAATACAAAACCATTGTTACTAATATGAAGGCTTCTTTATAATGATTTATCGAAAGAGTAATAAGTAATCACTAATCACAGACAAATTATCGATTGGCCTTACGCGCACAATTCCTTATTGCGAACTGATAGTTACATATTCGCAGAATCTAGGACATTGAAAATGTCGTATTCTAATGTATCATCATTCGATTAATATACCTATTGTGCACGCGCTAAAGATAATTACACGAACAACAATCATAATTAAAATGTACTTCTATATTATAATCATTAAATAGAAAAGAAAAAAATTTCAAAAATTATTTCTACCTGAAATGTAGTATAGAATATACAGGTGGTAAAATGTATTTGTACTCATAATGTATGTGGTTTGTAATTTTGTATAACCTATATATCATATTTATTTAAACTAATTGATATAATTCGTCATATACCTATAATTATACATAATACAACATGGTAATTGCATACATAATCGATGTAATGTGTTCATATATAAAAAGAAGGTTTATGTAAGAGACAAAATTCAAAATTTAAAAACGCACATTCATCGTAGAATATAACATATCATAGTAGGTCAGTTAAAATTTAATGCATTTTTCATTCACGCTATTCCATTAAAAAATAAAACTATATCGAGTTCGTTACTTATTTTTTAATCACTTCCGATAAATTCAGCCTACAAGAAACCGATAAAAAAAAAATACAGTTAAGTTTGGTGCGTCAAGGAAATTGATTGTCAAGTATTGAGATTATCCACTAAATTACTTATAGCGTGAAAACCGTAAGGAAATTAACTGAATTCATACTACCGAAAAAACGACTACATATATAGACCTACAAAACGGTATATTTTATTTAATACATAGTATGACAATTAATAGTACAAGATTTTTCCATTTCAACGAATCGATTAAGAATATTAAATGCTTTTTAATAATTCTCCACAATAAAATGGAACACGTAGTTACATATTGAATCAAAATTGAAATAATTAGTAATTACTTATAAATAATTATTATCAAGGAAACATGTTAAAAAATATATAAATTGGTTTTTGTATGTGAAAATGTAAAAATTATCTATTCGAAGAAGTATTATATAAGTTTACGAAGTTCAATGGCAACGTTAACGGTACACGTTATGGAAAAGAGACTATATAGAGAAAATATAGGTTTTTTCATCGTCCTTCGTAAACTGGATAAATAAATCTCGGTAAATAACTTGGAAAAATTTTAAAACATTAAGATGTTTTCATCTTAACGATTTCGGAATGCATATAGACTTTAGATTAAACATTTAAAAGAAATTAAGTTAACGTGTGTGTATGAGTTATATAATGAATAATATTTAATATAGGCACCTGCAAATGCTTTATTAATTAATAGAAACGTGTAAGTATTAAATAATCAATACAAAACAAACAAAATGTAACTACGTTTTTTTTTTTTTTTTGATAATATTTATAAATAAAACGAAAGGGGTAGGTATAAGCACGAAGACGTATAGTCACTATACAGTCTATAATAAACTTATCAACCATTTTATCGTGTTTTTACTTATGTAGTATACAGTAACCACCGGTGATTAACGTGTAAATACACATATCTCACCGTCACAAAAGTGCAATATCGATGTACAAACACTGGCGCCAATTACAACTATTTAGTATACTCGTATACATACGGTACATACGGTATACCTATATAGTATATAATATAATATATTATGTAGAAGCACGAGTATTATGTTTTAACATAATTTGTTATTAATATACATATCTATATGACATGAACGTGGGTCGTTAATTGACACGAAATAAACAAACAATCATTCTGGACTTGTCATATATGCAAAAAACACATTAACATTATATAATATTATAATTTATAGTATACTACGTTACACACATCACACAGCCTATAGCGACAATATTGCAGACAGCACAGCGGTAGGAAAGACAATACCTATATATATGATCATATTGAATGATCCGACAAATATAATAACTTTTGTTCTATTTATTATTTTTAACCGTTTTTACTTTTAGAACTCAAATTTTAGAATTTAAAATTTTATTTTAAGTACCGTTAAAAAATCAATAATATAAATACGATGAACCGGGTTTGTAGAAATATAGTATTTAAATATCTTATTAAAGATTGATCATTAATTTACTATAATTTTTTTGAAACACTTCGGAAATTTGAATTTTATAATAAAAATTATTGTACAATTAGATTAAGTTCTATCTAAATTAATGATGATATACTACAATATTATGTACTAAAATCAGGTAGCACAATTACACAATTTTTTAAAAACTTAAAAAAATTGTAGAAAATGAACGGATAAATTTTTATTAGGGTTTTGAGCATCAACAATTTTCCAAAGATCCGTATCACAAAATGGCTAAAATTGAATTTTTTTTAACAGTAAAAAAAAATTAGAAATTTGAAAATTTGAATTCGAAAATAAAAAAATTGTTTAATACATTTTTAATGCAGCACAGCAATACGGTATTATTTAAAGAAAAAAAAAATGAAAAATAATGAATATAATAAAAATGTTTGCATTTGTTGAATCATCCTGAAACACCCTGTATAATAATATATAACATATATTGTAGTCTCGTCGTTCTCGTCGTCCAATGTTGGGACGCGTAGGGTCGTTAATAATACTAAGAGAAAATAGAAGCGAATAGAACACGCAGCAGTACTGGAGCGGCGGTAGAGAGACGCGCGCGACTATATTCGCGTTTTAATAGCCGTTCTCACACGTTGCACGTCATTATATTACATTGATGGCGAGGGGGGCACCCAAAAAACTGCGGGCGGCGAAGACGATGACTACGATGCGACGTAGCTGCGCGGTGATTTAGTGCGAATCCTTTCTAAACGCGTTAGACAGACCATTATTAGGTCCGTTCCAAGACGGAACGAAGGACGCGGAGGACGCGGAGCGCATTGCCACAAACACTAGACAACAACAACAACGACGAAGACGACAACAACAGTAACAATAATGTATAATCGTCATGACTTGGGAACATAAGAAAAAAAAAACCGAAATGAAAAGAATAATAAAGAAAAAAAAAACAAATCTAAAGAAAACGACGATGGCGAGCTGCGTTGTGCGTTTCGCGGTCGTGTTAGAAACGAACAGCGGTGGGCGGAGGCGGGGGCGGTTGCTACCACATTATCCATGTCTCGAAACGGCAAAACTTTTGGCTCGAAAGAGTGTGCGTGCGTGCGTGTATGTGCGTGGTGTGTGTGTATGTGTGTGTGTGTGTGTGTGTGTGTGTGTGTGTGTGTGCGCGCGCGTGCACGCGCAACAGTATCAGAGAGGTGATCGGAGGCGGAACGACGCGGCGGCGGATGTTCCAAATCTCCGAAAGACCGTGTTGCGGATGCAGTTTAACGCTGTTCCGAGCGATGAAAACACGACGAGACTACGGGGCGAAAAGAAATAAACACGAATGAAATAAAAAATAAAAATGAAATAAAAACCCATAGAAAAATAGAAACGCGCATGACGTCCTCTTATTCTTCCTTGGCCGCCGCCGCGCACTGCAGCAACGCCACCGGACTACGTATGTATTATGTATTTTATTATTACAGAGCGGCGTGGTAATGTCATCGCTTCCCGAGGCCTCCCGAAACTCCGCGCACCGCCGCAGAGGTCGTTCGCCCCCGCTGCCGTCGAGCGAAACGGACATGATCTCTTCTTTGGATTCGGCGCGACCGAGTCCTGTGCACACTGAGCACGGGGATTGGCCGGAGCGGCGCCCGCGGCGGACACGCAGCCGGCCCGCCACCGCAGACTTTTCTAATTCCGCACCGAATCTATAAGCGCACACGGGATCGATCCGAAAGCAACCCCACCGCATGCATATGTATGAAACAGTACTGATTCGACTGCGATTCATTTGCTTTTGCTATTGTACGATACATATCACAATATTATATAATATATTATGTGAATGTGAATAGGCTTTATATAATCTTGTTGCAAGACATGTTAAATATTTAATTACTGGGGAAACAAAGAAATTAAAAAATAAAACAAAACCGTTAAACTTGTGAACACAAGACAATCCAACCGGTTAGATCATGCGGATAAACTGTACCCATGTCAATATACCAATATTTTAATGCTTGATGTTTGTAAATTTACAAATTACAAAAGTAGTAGGTACCTAGAGAGCTATATATACGATTTTTCATAATTTAATAATCGCAATGTCACTAATACTCCTGTAATTTAAATTACTTTTGTTTATATATCCTGGACACGAAATAAGGCTAAAATCCCCAGTATACGATTTCTGTATGACTAAAATATTTGAGATTCAAACATAAAAACTAATAATATGACAAGAACACGCATGCAAAAGTACACACATAAATCAATTACATAGTGTCCGGCGAAAGTTTACCAATAACAATAGATACCTCCGAAAAATATATATATATATAAGGTGTGAATTTACGGAAAAATGTATTCGGAAAAAAGAACTTATCCCTTAACTAAACAAATAATATAAGATCATACTATTTTTAGGTGATTTAAAAACTATGACTAATAATTATTATTATATTATTAATATTATTATAATAATTATTATTAATTATTTAAAATATAATATTTGAACCATTAACAATTTTTTTTTAAAAAATAAACCCTATAAAATCTTTAAATTTAAATTTAACAAAAATAACAAAATAAAATTATTTTTACATTTTAAACAGGATATACTTTTATATAATATAGTTTAGTGTTTACCAACGTGAATTGTAAAAAAAAAACGAATTTAATTATCGTAATCAACCTAAGAAACCAGGAGATATTCTTATATTAAAATCCTTAACAGACTGTAAATAATTTAAATACAATTTAAAAAGAAATATTCCCACGTTAATTATACCGATATTTGTATTATACTTCCTATTGTTATTTGAATTATTATTAAAAATACTAAATAAGTATATTAAACAAAATCAATTAGATATAAACTATAATATTTAGATGACTAAAATTTTAGGATAACCTGCAAATACAATATTAAACTGTAGGACTACAGTCTACAATAGCATATTATTAAAATGTAGATGATTTTATTTAATCAATTGACTTCTGCAAATTATTTCGAATAGAAAGTTAAGTAAATTTATATTTTTTACCTATTTTTGTGAAATTAAATCAAAATATTGTTAATTAATAATTAGATGCTAGGGTTAGAGTAATTGAATCAGTCAGTTATTATCCATATACAAATAAATAATAACATGCTGAACAGCGGACACATGCATTATTTAATTGTTTAAAAGTTAAATTCGTCAAGTATATTGGACAATGGACAGTACTGTTATATAGTATAAGTTCAGTTATCAATTCTCATAACAAGATTATGTTTTTTTGTCGAACTAAATAAAATACCTAATTAATGGATAATTATCAAAAATTGAAAAACTGTTGAAGCTGCAGCATTAAGTCTTTTGTTATGATTATTTTCGAATAAAATAAGCTAAAGAATAATAGAACTATAAATAATAAAAATATAAATCGTTTTCGATTGCCATTGACTTTGAAGGTTTTAAATTTATATTATAATAAGTTGAAACTCTATAAATACATGTCAATATACTACTATATAAAATAATATATATTTATATACATATTATAGGATTACATTATTACATATTAATAATACATTAAACATTATACCTACATATAAATATCAATGTATACTATATAATGTATAGATATAAGTAAAGGTAATTAATATAGTGCAATGTTAATAGCTTATATAATTCGAAGTAACTTCGCACAATTATTGATAATATTTACTTAATTCGTCGTTGCTAAAAATCTGAAATTATTTAATTTTAAATAATATAAGCTTATCATACAGTGGCAGATTTTCTTAGGAAGGGTCCTGAAAAATTAGAGTATTCCCAACACATAATTTATATAAAAAATTTCAAGTATATAACATTATATCGGTGTCTATGGGAAATCCATATTCCAGGACCTCCCTTCGTAAATCCGCCACTAGTATCATAGATATTATAGAGTATTTCTTTTTACTGCCATAATCACAATAAATTAATGTGAATGAACTAGGTACCTAACTTAACATCTTTATTAGATACAATAGGTAAAAATGTAATACTTATATAATTAATCAGGGCAGTTCCTCACTGATTTCAATCGTATTAGTATTAAAAAAAATATATTAATTAAAATATTATAGGTATATTGTATATCTTCATAATTCCAACACATGACACAGTTGTGAAATAACACATTTCAGTATTGATTAAAAAGTTCATTTAAGCTATTTAGTATCAGACTTTATTATAAAAAATATTATATTATGCTCTAACACGAAAATAAAATAAAACCATAATCGTTAATGACCATCTGCTGTATCTGTCTACAATATCATATAGGTACGACTACTACAATGAGAACCACTTGTAAACCGGGACCGGTTTCCTCCATCCATCCCTGTTGCATCAAATTTCAACCGGCAAGTTATTCTTCTTAAACTAATCCAACCCCCGGGGAATGATACTGTATATTTATAACAATAATGTCGATAAAACATCTAAATAGCATATATTATTGAATATTTGTTTCACATATTTGGACTTATGTATCACAAGAATTTCAACAATAATATAATTATAATATGTTCAAAATTATTTTGCCTAAAAAACTTTTTTAGAGGTAGAACACAATTCTAAAACGTAAAAGTAATTGATAATATACCTCAACAACAAACCAAAGTACAACGAAAATATCGTCAAGTTTTAATAAAAACTAAGAAAAATGTGTTTTTGGAATTATTATAAATAATACACTGTACATAACAGCATAATATCAACTATTAAAAAAAAAAAACTTGTAAATATACCAAAAATGCACTATAATTATAATGAATAAATACTAGTTAAACCAGGGTAAAAATCATAACTTGCATGCAATTAATAAATTTGTTCTAATGGCGCATTCGTTTCTTTTATTTTTTGATTTTTAAATTAAATTAACTATGTTGGAGTTTGATTTTAATTTATTAATTCTAAAAATTTAATCAGCGTTTTAAATATATATATTGTATTTCATTAAATATCCAAAGCATATTTAACTATGAAAAATAGAAATACTTACGATAAAAAAACATGTTAGTAATGAAAATAATTAGGTAACGATTTTATAAGTAAATTCAACAGTTATTGGCCAATGTGTTGGATAATTATTTACAATAATTAATAATTAGAATATTATAACGGTGACAGTGGGTAAAAAACTTATAAAGCTCTTAATTCCTTCTAATAAATATGGGCTTTGTTGTCTAATTGATCTCGCATTTGACGAATATTTTTAATAATCATTTTAGTTCTACTTTTATTTGATCGATTATCAAATAACTTATTAATGTAGATTGTGAAAATGGTAGCAAATAAAATATATTCGTATAAAATGAATGACACATATATAGTTTAGTTAAAAGATACGTTTTGTTCATCAACATTTGACTATAAAATACATATATCTCTCGATCTGTCTCTGTAAATACAACGTACTAGTTATCCTTGATTTGTCCTCTAAAAATAAATAAAACCACAACTACTGCATATCTAGGGATCTTTTCGAGTGGTTTAAAAACACTGATTTTTCATAGGTAAAAAATACAGCCTTCATCATTCACATTGGAAAATTATGATTTAATTTTTAGACGAATTGTATGGTTAGTATTAACTCACTCTCCGGATCCACACATACAAAATGATTAATTTTATTCAAGATGTGGTTATCCATACTTTGTGGTGAATAGTAAATATATAATAATAATTCCGATGTTAAATTCACTCTTCCTAATATTTAGAGTAAACTTTATATTTAATTTTTCAAGTACAAATAAAATGTAAATATAAATTTCAAACGAAATCGAACACAATTCATAAATATATTTACAATTTAAATTTAACTAGGTCAATCCCATAAAATAAAACCACATATTCTAAATATTAAGGATATTTTGTTTTTTATTTCATATAATATGATAAAGTTAGTAAAACATTTCCCCCCTAAATTCTGTGATTAAAAATATACACATTATCTATAAAACTTCTCAATAAATATGTATCGTAAAAAAAAATATTAAGCATTTAAATACAATTTTACAAATAATATACTTGTATAGTCTTCTATATGCCTAGTAAATTAATATATGTACCTATAACATTTCAAGTGTATTCATTTATATATAGATACCTACTACTAAACTAGATATTTATTTATATAGAAAGAAACAAGAAAAGAATGTCGAATATAAATGAAAATATTCAAAAGTTTTATCGCAGTATTATTTTTAGTATTATCTGACCACAGTTTTCAAAATAAAATAAAAATGTACATTACTTAAACTTTATAGTTATAGGCGTTGACGTCACAATTCCATGTTCACATCTATTAACTATTTTTGTTATCAGTCATCATATTGTTTAGTGACCTAGTAAACATAAGGACGTATAGACACAGTTAAATACAGTTAGTGAACTATTTACCATGGAAACTAGTGGTACAACTTTGTTGCATACAAATTAATCAAATGTGATCTGTGATATCAAAAATATAATAGATGCATAATACTTATATGAATATATAAATGTGTATTTACATAATATTTATGTTGAATGGAGATATAAATAAAAAATAAAAAAGTAACGTAAAATAACATAAAATGTAATGTGATAATCTGAACCAAAAAACTTGGTTCTTGGATAAATAACTGTTTGGAATGAATAGACGCATAGTAATAAATATAAAAGTTGTACATGAAATTGCAATTATGATGTCATAATACTACCTAATGCAGTAAAAAATAAAAATAAATAATAATGTATGCGACTGCAAGCATGATTAATTATTTTGTTGGGGAGGGGAGAGAGTATCAATTATACTATGTTTTATTAGTTGTTATTTTAAGATAAGTTAAATGCATCGTATAGAAGTAAGAATCCTGTTTTTTAATTAAAACAATATTCAAGAATAGCATGAAAATTAAACTCAATAATGTATGGTTCAAGTTCAACTAAAAATATAATAAAAATATAACACAGTTTACAAAGACATATTTTATCTAAATAACATAGATATTACCATTGATTATAAATACTATAGTATTACTTTAAAAACTAATTGGACCAAAATCTATATGGTTACGTAATGCAAGTTCAGTTCCTGCCTTCCGCACACATTCAACTGTAGGTATAATGTTTGATCTATCTATTTATTTTTGCTTATTAATTCTCACCGTAAAATCATGTCAAGTCAAAAATATGCTAAATGTAAGAATATCATGCTATTGGTTTGATGCGTTATATAATCACAATGCCCACATCATAATAATATTAGATATAGTATTATGTTTTAAGTGAAAAACAATTCATAATAAACCAAAATTGTTTACCTCTCAGTATCCAAAATCTCAATAATGCAACTTATGCAAATATATAATACATTGATACTCATATTTAGATAGCTTATAAAATACCTATAAATCATTATTATTCATTTTTACAAATTTATTTGGTAGAGTGCAAATATTATAATATCTCTATAAAACATTTTTCCACTTTTGAAAGGCAGTTGTCATATTGCCGGGCTCGAGTTCCTTTACCTCCAGATTTAACAAAAACTACACAATATTTACAAAAAGCCTCTTTCAATTTTCAGAATAACATAACCAATTAAATTTCTCTAAGCAATCATGTTGAGATTTCATTTTTTTCAGCATTATTCTTAAGCAATGGAAACAAGAAATTCACTGGAGATACCCAAAAGTTAGTTAATACCCACATATCGTTGTGACGAGGTAGTCGATTAATAGTGGTTCAACTTTTAATTTGGCACAATGCGAAATTAAAATTAATTTCAAATAAAGCAGAAATTTAACTAATAAAAAAAAATTCTTATTTATAGATTCATACCTGATAACAGGTATGATATAAAAATTAAAAATGTGATTACGTAAAAAAGAAAAACATTTATAATTTTATAGTCCATGGGGACTTTGACCCCTCCTTCCCTTGAACACATCCATGTTCACGAGTAATTACGAAAATGAATATTTTGCTCTACTAAAAATCTTAGTACCCATATAAGAACTAATGATGTAGGATAATAATTAAAAAACAAGTACATCATATCGGATATTATGGTGGTCGGATGATATCCGTTGTGGAACATGAAGATACATCTTTCTAATACTATGCCATATAAAATAGGTTACAGTGATTACACCAAACTCTAAGACTGAATATTATAACAATATATTAACAGGTGAGTGTGATACCTACACCAAAAAGATTATTGCATTCTATTTATATCACTGCGAAGATGAAAGAGAAGAGGATCTGGTTGGCGGTAATACTTCTTTTCTTCTACATCTCTGTCGTGCTCACACTTTGTTTCTATATTTTTACTCTATGGGAATTTCCGGAAACACTTTTGTTCCGCCACCGCACCCGTCATCGTTGTTTGGTTCCCTTGACAACACAAAAGAAGTCGGCAAAGAACGTTTTCGCCTAGCGTATATAAAAAAATGATGGATAAAAAAATTTAGATAATACACGCAGTAGAAGAAAATAGAGAAGGGGCCATCAAACCGTGAATGCAGCAGTGTTCCTTTACCCCTACTATCAAACCACTACCGGAGCCTCGGTCATGGTTTGTGGTCATTCGATGTGCGAGAACCCCTTGTATATAAACGTGTACAGCCGACCTTCGATTGATATCCTGATTTATTTTTTATTTCATTTATCCAATTTAATAAAATGACAAATATATCTTTTGATGCAAAGAAAATGATGAAATGAGAATACTATTAATTACAAAAATTATATATTTTAAACTTTAAAACAATATTGAATACAATATTTACAAAATGTTTTACAGCTTGATATAAGGCATACTTTATTTTTATCGAACTGAAACCAGTCTGAAAGGAGACCAAGGTTTTGTGTTCAGCATGTTAACTAAACCAGACGGACAAGATATTAAGTACCCAACACATGTATTTAATCAATGGGCAATGATAGGTTAAAATAAGTAACAAATTAATAAATACTTGATAGTTAATAGTATAAAAATGGTTTAACTTCTATTTTAAATCCTCTTTTCTTTTGATAAATACATAGAGGTAATAGGAGAACAGTAAAGAATAATTTATTTTCTTGAAACTCCATTATCAACTTTTTTTTCATACATTGAATTTTATGTTAGATATTGTTAGAATTTTTAAGCATTGTACTTAATACAGAATTAATGAATAATACGTTCTTATAAATTTAAAACTAATCGAATTTTAAAATCATAATAGTTTTCAGTAAGAAGAAATAGGTATTAATGTTTTATTTTGATTATCAATCATATTGTAATGAATAATGATCATGTGACCATTTTCATTAAATGCCCTCATAATAATACTATTCAAATTAATAAGAAATTGCTTTCCTTCCTATTATTACATTATAAATTATAATTATTATAGTAATTTTAATTAGTTCTATATAATGTACCTAATTAATAATGGATCCGCGAGAGTAGTTACAAAATAAATTATATTAAAATTATAATAAAACTACACAGAATAAATTCCAAAAAATTAAGAGATGTAATTAGTTTTGGCTGACCATCAGTACAATTCATTAATTTATTAATTTATGAAATACATATTATGTATCTAACAAAAAGTAATACTTCATAGTTCATTGTTGATTTAAGGAATAAATACAAATATTAAATTAATAATAACATAAAAATAAAAACACTGTAAAAGTAATTCAACGATTAAGTTAATTATGTCCTGGATTAATTTTAACTATAGTCACTTAAAAATGTATTTTGATTTTTTTAGTCTCATAACTACATTTTCTTAAACATTGCGTTTTGACAAAATATACCCAAAATAAATATGGCAAAACTAATTAAAAAAGGTAAAATAACTTTGTAAGATAATTAATTACAAAAACACATAACACCAAATTAAATTAAATTATATTGTGCAGCAGAATATTAAGTATAACACTCAACACATATGGAAGGTACTTGCATACCTATAACTGTAATTTTTGGTTTGTTAAGCATCTGATAGTAAAATTATGGTTCTATAATTTAATTATGTCTGATAATCTAATTCTTAATTATATAATTATTCATTAATAGTCGATCATCTATAATATACACGTACATAAGATTCCCACGATTTTATTTAAACATTCTAAACAAACGTATTAATATATTTAATAGTATTGCGCTGAATGTTAAGAAGTTATACTAAATAAATAAAACAAATAATGAAAAAATACACATTTAATGTGTAGGATCCATTGCGAGGAGGCATTAAAAATTTAGAATATAACATTTTGCTTGGTATATTTAGGCCAAACAAAAGATTGGTTTTATTTTATACCACATTAAACTCACAGTAAGCATAGAATAATATTATTATTATTCACATTATTTTTAATACAACACCAAAACATATCCTTTTCATACACAATATTAACATGAGGAATCTTTTCCGATTTCGTATCGATGTAGAAGAGAAACTTTGTAAATAAATAATACTTCTAATGGTGCAACGCGTATATAAATAAAATATATATACAATGCCATCTCCATTCCAAGATGAAATGTCAGTTTGAACGGAGAAAAAATGAGTGGAGGGAGGGTAGTCGAGACCCGTTATATGTATGGCAGCGGAAAGACAGAATCACAACAGAAAGGATGATGAAGAAAAAAATGCGTTCCTTCTGCACACCGAAGCGGTGTAGTGCGTAGACTGTAGAGGATATGACGTAGGAAAAATAATAGTAATAATAATAATAATAAAAAGAATAAAAGGCAGTGTGTGCTCACCGTTCCGAATCCAATTATTACGCTATGCGCACCGTCAGGTATACCACGAATGCGCAATTAAATCCTGACTGGAACATAACGAAGACCACTTGTGCTAAAATGCGGCAAAATACGACGAAATAGAAAAACTACTAGAAATTAATGTAGTTTAAAAGAGTAGAACTAATTTTATAAAACGTTGTGTGTTCATAATAGTAAATATATTACATTGGTATTGAATACTTTAGCATATTATAGTATATGATATAAAATGCACTATGTAAACATGCATTTTTATGGTATAAAATACCATATTTTGAAAAAAATCGAAAAAAATTCTGTCGATGAACTATGAATAAAATTATTCGGAAATAGAAATTTTCTATGCAGCACGAGGAAGAGCAAAAAAAAGTTAAAAATGTAAAAGAACTATAAAATAAACGTATTTACTTTTACATCGAAATACAAATCTACTATTCATTCAAAACTTATGCAGATTATTCATTTAGAATAACATACAACAATAAATATAAACAATTAAACTGTGATGTTACCTATAGAAAATAACACAACATCCTGGATGTAATTTTCGTTATTTTATTGAACAAAAACATTATTTACAAAGATAAAAACATGTAGATAATATAAAATTAAAAAAAAAATAATAATGCTGAATTTCCCAGTTACTTAATATATTTTGATGTACCAAGAAACATAACTTTTATAAAGCATATTATAAATACATCTATATGTGTTAAATAATTATTGAATATGTAACAAATATATATGGAAGATTAAGATATACATACATAAACACATTACACACACACACACACACATATATATATATATGGATTATAGAAGGCCTTGAACTGCTATCACAATATAACCTTGAACTCTTTGTGCGACATTATATATATATACAGTACACACATGCATGAAGATTTAGAATACTTACTTTTCGTTAAAAGTTTGTACTTTAGATAAATAAAAATAAACATGACACAAAGTAAGGGAATTTGTGCTTATTATTTAGAGTAAACCACTTATGTAGTTACCTATCTATAAGCCCAATGTATTGAGAAATATAATATATATCGAAAAGAAAATATAAAATCAACATATTATTATACTTAAAAGCTGTGAATGATAGAGGAAAATAAGAACAAATGCCTCCTATATATATATATATATATATAGAACAGATATTTTTTAATACATGGATATATATAGAATATAACGATAGATTCACAAATCAATCTCAGGAATGATTTAAGAACCAATTGCAATATTTGTATATTACATATTATTATCCAAACATTCAATAAATTATACTACAGACTATATTGTTTATTTCACGAAAAATACCGAATTACCCATCACAAATATCACAATTATTATGACAGAATAGTGTTAAAACGTATATCGGCATATAGGTGTACGAATAGTACACGAAGGACACACAACCACAATAATATAATATAATATTATAATAATACACGGCACAGAACACGCAGTATTATTTCTACAACCAGCTGTTGCAACCATTTTTTACAAGTCAAAAATGGCGAGATGTGCACACGTCGTCTGGCGTAGAGAAAAGTGAACGGGAAAACAAGTACATTAAATATTTTTTTATATACCTTATACGCCTCTCTAACAACGCACGGCATTTGTCTATATATTTATATACAATTATATACACACACACACACACATATATATATATATATATATATATATGTATTTATAATTTATAACACAAAATACACGTTTGTACATGAGCTGCGTAAGAATATTATTTTGATTAACGTGTAATATTATATATTTATATTTCGTAGTATAAATGTTTATATACATGTTTGTGTGTACTAGCAAAATAAATTACAAATCATTATTATCGTTATTATGCATTTTCAACCCATTCTCCTGCAGAACGTATCTTTACACTGTTGTGAGCACACATAGACACACACATACGTACGCACGCACACGTAGCACGCAAACGCAACTCGCGGACACACGGCCGTACGCGGCCGTGACTAATTGCCCGACCGTTCCCGAATCCCGTGTGTGTGACGATCATTATATTATTTTTCTGTTTTTTTACCTCTAAATCTCATTATTTCGACTTGTTCGCGAAAGCCCTAATTTTCTAGACGGCATATCGTATACAATTGCATTAAAAAAATAAAAAGCCTAGATTTATAAAACGACTCGAATTTTGAAGAATACGAAGACGTGGCAGTCAGGGCCGGTTATAGCTGTTTATATTATTATGTATTTAATAGACCGGATACGCGGGTCCTAGGCCCTAATATTATCTGCTGCTGGATTTCTATTAATTTAAATTCATTTATACAAGCATTAATTGTACATATGGTTTTCTTTGGTATTAAGTTGTTTATCAATCGTAAAAAAGTAGAACAATTAAACGTAAAAAGTGAATGATTTCTTTCTTTTACTGTATCTATGCAGGAAACTACTTAATAATATTGAATGAAATTATTTGCATTATTATTTTTCAATGTTAAATCAACATAAAAAGTATCGCCATGTGCAATACACCTGCAGATAGTGCGGGTGAATTACTGCAGATAAAATATTATAATATGACGTATCACCATACATTATAAACATTTATTTATCCGATTTTGATTTACGCGTCTTGATTTACGTATTATCGTACACAATGCTGACAAAATGTTTTTGCATAAATGCTGTAAGAAAATAATACATTCGTCGGTTAGCTTTTTTCATCTGGAGCACTGCAACGCACGTAGCGAGAAATACGCGCGTTGGACGTTTTCATTTCGTGCACGGGAAAAGTTGGGCGGGATAAATCGGACGCGCGCGCAGGGTACGGGCGGAGGCGTTCGGCCATTTTGATGCGCGTCCCTCGCCCACAAACGCCCGGCGGCGCTTAATCGCCAGCTGGGTTCGACTGAGCAATCTCGTATTTCAATGTATACGCCCGTTATCAATATTGTGGAAGTTTTAATTAAATTTTTTCACTTCTTCTGTTCCGCGACATAATAAAATTAGTAATCGCGGTTTTGGTGTATTGTTTGTTGAACCCGTGAACGAACGTTACGAATTATGATACTGCAGGCATCAGTATAAAGACAAAATTAAAAATGGTAAAAGTGCACTTATGTTTGGGGCGTGCTTCATCAATCGATTTGAGACGTTTTTATAAATGTTATTTATAGATGAAAATATATGGGACATACTCAAGCATTCAAATCCAAACAATACCGTAATGACGAACGCACTTTATAATATTAATATAAAGACGCACGAATTGACTATTATATTATATTTCGTAGAAATATGTAGGTACTATTAAGTATTAAGTAATAGTTTTAAAATAATACGACAATTATTACCGAGTCTAACCGAATAGCTACAAAAAGAAATTCTATATTATCTTTCATCGTAAATAATTTATACAAGCATACACCATAATATGTATATAATATATACGTATATTATAATATACATTAAAATAGGTAGATACCTACTCATTAATTATATATTTTCTAATATTTTGTTGATCCCTGAAACTCTACATGTGGCATTGACATAATAAATTAAGTCAATAGTCACATCGGTTGAAAATATATCATATACTAATCTTTACAAAAATATAGAGCGCTACCTTCGATTGCAACATTATCTCATTGTATATTGTGCAGACAATGTGACCCTATAAGGGAGACTGACATGTGAACGTGCAGACGGGTCTTTCATAAGACGAGGGTGGTTAGACTGCCTAGTGCCTACTACACGTTTGCTATTGTATAAAAAGGGGTTAAACAGTAGATAGGTAAAAGTAATAAAACCTTTTACAACATTATATTCGAGCCCTAAAAATAAAAGAAACCTTTAAAAAATAAAGGTATCATCTGTGTATCACCTGTGTTGTATTGTAAACATACATAATATTGTAAATGCGTAATATAATATTATGTGAGTAATAAATAAGTATTTTAATATTTCTTATTTTATATATTGTATTATATTTATATAAAATTCGTAAACAATATAAGATGTATATAATGAAAAAGTTAAGATAAAAAAGATTCCTTTTTTTTCTATAGTGGCGAAAGTGTTTTAACTGTGAATATTGTGTACTGACATTATATTATTAATAAAATGTTTAAAACCTTTGTTTGAATGAAAATATAGTGAAATGTGTGAGATAACAATATGTTGATGTCCCGGGTAGAGCGTATCATATTATTTTTTTGCAGACCACCCGCCATTTTGCTAAGGAACACCCCTGTGCGCGCGCCGCACGGCCAAAACGAGTACAAAAGTACAATATTATTCTCTCGGTGAACTTATGCGATGATGTGTTAGCCGATTTTTTTCCATCAGAACGGAACCGGTTATGATGCGAGACACAAAATAACATGGCGTGCGTGTACTCCTATTATCGTCTTAATGATATTGTGGCATCGCAAACGTAATAAAGGTAATTACTGAGACCACGTATAGAAGAAAATTAAAATCAAAGAGAGAGTTAAAAAAAAATAAAAATAAATAAATGCAAATAATGTAATATTTTGATGCTGAAATTATACGCGTGTACACCACGCGCGCGCGCCCACAATGAAAATCAGTAGACAAGGACGTTCTAAAAATACATACGAAAATAATAACACGAAACGTAGTATTACGTATACGCTTGACCGATCAGTGTATGTCTCGTATTTATTTCGCTCTCGATATATAATAATGTTAGTTGTTACTAATATTATTACTGTTACGATTATTTCACAGTACTCACCGTGTTGGTTGTCATGTCGACCACTACGTATATGAGCAAGACAATCTCTTGTTCGTCTGACCCGAGCAGGTTGCCCTGGTGGCCCGCTGTGGCCACGTACAGAGCGCATAAGTACGGTGTGGCCACTCGCATGTTAGCCACTTTGATGCTGCTGCAGGCGCTCTGAACACAACCCTCCTCCGCCTCCTCCACCACCAGTCGAGTATCACAGTCCGTCGGTTTGATATCGGACATTCCCCATCACCTGTACAAAACACACACACACGATATTAATAAAAAAAAATTAAATGCCACAACAGGTACATTTATATTATAATAAGTATACAAATAAATATACGCAAATTTTATTCTAAATTGAACATTTATTCATATATATTATATTTTATTAACTTTTAAACATGTATATACAAACAATTTATTCTTATACCAGGTACATCTGTACATTTGTACAATTGAAAAAACTCATTTCAAATTATCAAGTATAATTATTGTTTTGTAATAATAATTTAAAAATATATAATCTATAAAATTGTTCTTTTTATACCATTATACCATTATTTTTATACACTTTGAAAAAAAGAAATAAAAATGACACACCTTGAGTATTTTGAAACAATTAATTACTATTTAAGGTATTTGATATTATATTTTAGTAACAGCTCTTACATTTTATTTCTATAATATAGAACATGGACTAAACAGTTTGATTTATTGATCTAATTGATTCAATTTGATGTAAGTAATCTAAGATAATGATATAACAATCACAATTGTAATTAAAAATGATTTGATATAGACGGTATAAATTTACATTCTTTAAAATTATAGATTAATTCCACTGTTTGATATAATACCTTATAATACACTATAGTACTATAAAAATTATTTTTAAAGGTTCCATGAATGAATCTTACCATCAAGACACAATTTATGTTGTTTTCAACCATTATCCTTTAAGTATTCATACATTATATAAATCAAGAAGAAAATATTTTTCTACTCACGATAAAAATTACACACATTGCAATTTGCTATCACCTGTCTAAAACACAAACTTTACCCCACATCTGTATGTTATATAATTTTACCTACAAACAAATATTATAAAACAATATAGGTCGTAGATAGAGCCCCTTTTTATTTATTATATTATGAAAATAGCTTTATCCAATGACTGAGTATTATCTAAATATGCAATCAAAATATTACCTGTTAAAGTTATGTTCAATTTCCTAGAATTCAAAAACATACAACAATTGAAAAATGTAAAAATATACAACAAATATACACACTATCCAACAACAATAACAGGTTATACAATCTCCGCAACGAAGATTATTTAATACGAAGAAATAGCAAATACTATTACAATATTGTAGTTAAATCAATTTTCAATTGTCATACATCCTACATTATTTTTAAGGACAAATGAATATATATGATAACATGATTCGTTAGAATATTCAGCATAGAGTATAATTATATATAATAACGTAAAACATTAAATTCTCGTACCAATTTCCATGACCTTGACAATGTTTACTGATCTTCTGTAATTTAAGGAAATTTATATGTGACGTCATTAGCGCCCACGGCCGTCTTCTTCTATATTATGCAGTAGGTATATTATATTTCATATTGTTATTAACGCGAAAGTCATTTCAACACGTAATTATATTGAAATGTTGACGAGTACTATACATTTAGGAATAACCCAATTTTTATGACAGAATATCTAGTTAGGTGTTGAAGAATTTGGCCAGAAGTTCATTAAGAAATCAAATAATGTTGATTTCATTTACCTAAAGTTTCAAAAGTTTTAAGTTTGTACAGATAACATACTTGGACTGTTTGGTAGACATAACAAAAGTCATATAAAATGGATGTTCTTCGTCACACCGGAAACTCGACTGTATCCCGATGTAGGAGAAGAGTATTCATATACATAATAATTTATATATGTTCGTCCTAGTACCTATGTTGTATAATATATTATAATGAAGAATATTTAAACCAACACAAAAATAATAATGACATATGTTAACCAGTTAGATTTGAAGACAATAATCTATTTTCTATACGGAAATCAAGTTTATTTAAAAAAATATTAAAATGTATTCAAAATTACTTACTTTTTTAAATTTAAATTATTTACTAATAGAAATATAATATTATTTTAATAAACGTAAATAAAAATTTAAGATCGAACCACTATTTTATCCTACATTTTATCTAATATGTAATACGCTAATAACGATCGAATGAACCAGAAACAAAGTTTACACATTTACTTGAAAATTTATAATTTTTACAGTAACTTGACATAGGTATATATGACTATAATGTATGATCAAAAATAGTAAGAAATATTTAATCTCTAATAAAATATTATATCAGACCAATATTTAACGATTATTACAAGAAGTCGAAAAATAAACAAATTGAACTAAAAATTAGTATTAGTTAAAATGTTAGATTCACTATAAAAATTTACTACAATATGATTGTCATGATCAAGGATTCATAAATACAAACATGCAATAATATAATGTATTAAAAAAAAAAAAAACATTCAACACATCTATGTATTTGATGAATCAAATATTTCTAATAAAATTACAGCCATAATAATATAATATAGCTATTATTTTATAAATTATACATTTTAAACAGAAAATAAGTTTTAATCAAGATGTTATGATTATAGCACGTGTACGAGTTTGTATGTAAGTACTATAAAAACGGATCATAATCTTATTGAGTAATTTGTTTTAAGAAAATACATTTACAATAGACGATTTTAATATTGGATTTCAGATTGCTCCAATAGTTTACTGATAATTTTAAATCTAGTTATAAAAAATAGCAATGTCTAATTTTAAAAATCACAACTATGAGCAAAACTCACAAAACTACACAAAAAAGAAATATTAAAAATAAAGTTTACTTAGTATAGAAAAATATCAACTAAGTTCTAACCATTTTAATTTTTAGGTACTTATTGGTTATTACGACTTCCTTTTTTACCCGGCGTAATATAATAAATTTGAACAAATTTAAATAAATAATAATAAAAAAACTATTATAAAACTAGAAATAAAATTTAAAATAAGAAATTGATAATTAACTCGAAAAGGAAAATTATGTATTTTCCATGCTGGAATTGTAACAGAAATAAAACTACGCCAGGTAGGTAACAGAGCAGAGCAAATACGTTTTGGGAAAAAAATCAAAGAATGAAATACATTTTTAATTTTAATAACCACGGGATGGGCATTCGGTCTCTTCGCTCACTTGCTAGTTGTAATAATAGTTTTTGTAATAATTTGTTTAAATTTGTTAAATTACGCCATGTAAAAAAAGATAATTGCGATAATCAATAAATACCCTATTCGAGTTCGAGTTAACTATTTCTTTCCCTTCCTAATTATATATATATATATATGTATTTAATTTGACATACTGTAAACCTAATCATGTATTTTAAAGGTATTTAAATTTCTAAGATTCATTAATAATTTAGAATCAAACAAAAGTAATATGAGTCATGAAAATTAGAAATCATATTTTTAGCGACAATACATATACCATTAAGACGTATACATTTATATTCAAATATATTTTAAATTTCAGATTATGTTTAAAAATAAAACATTCAAGAGTTAGGACACAAAATATAGAATAATAATATTAAAAACTCAATATGATAGTAAATTATTACTAATTTACCAATTTTAACATGAAATAGCTTTACTGAACTTGACGGGCAAAACTTCAAAATGTAGACAAAATAACTAAATTATCATAATTTATATACGCCAATATGCCATGTTAATTATATATGTAAACCTAAGTGTTTAATATTTACCAAAAAGAAATTAACTATTATAATATAAATAAACTTTATACTTTGAAAATCAGAATTGGTTTTACAGTAATTACCTAATGGCGAATGTTTGATAAACATTATTTTTAATTAATAAATTATTTGGTATAGGCGTATTGGTTTAGTTGGAACTGAAAATGAAATAGAAATTATTTTGAACATTAACTGAAACTGTAGGTATAATATATGCGAGATATTACGTTACAGCGTTATAAATTTGTACAAATCAAAAAACCGAAGTTTCTCAATACAGAAGGCTTTTTTTTTAATTTTTTATGATATGCGGTTACTGAACAAAGGGTCGTAACCTCGTAAGCTTGTAAATATAATTTAAATATTTTCTATAACACTAAAAAGAAATGTCAAATAGTATCAAGATAATGAGACCACGTAGGTAGGTATATAGGCTTTCACCGTCACAGCACATAGTGGTGGTGATGGTGACAGTATCACGGTATGCTCGGAAAAACGGTTTCAAGACCGATGAACCGGTGAAAAACGTGCGGTGAGCCATTTCCCTCAGAATAGATGCCTACATAAGAAGAACAATACTAAAAAGATTTTGTACACACAGCAACAGAGTTAAATTAAAAAAAAAAAAATTTAGACATGATACGGTTGATAAAGTAACGGTCACATTGAACCGTACCGCATGACTTAGAGGTTAAACCTATGAAATGTTTAAATAATTAGAACCGGGAAATTACAATGGTAAATAATTTAAAAATGAATTTAACAACTTGTGATAGTAACTTCTAAAATATATTGTAATAAATAGCGAATTTTACGATTTATATTTCTGAATATTGTTTAGTACTATTTTATAAACTGAATAATGATTTAGGCATAACTTTAAGAGTAATTATATTAACTATAAATTCTTATAACTTTATTTTTACAGTGCTTAGAATTTATTTAAATAAGCTACAAAAATGTGTACATAAAAATGAGCAATATTTATATTATTTGATATTAATGATTTACTTAATTTACCTAAGTATTAAAACAGAAATTGAATTAGTTAAAAAAATTGAATTTTTATAATCTTTTAAAACAAATAATATTTAATCGGTAATCATTTGCTAGGATCCAGATTTTGACCTCGATTATTTTGATTTCACAAAATTACCCCAAATTGTTGACAAATAATTTAACAGATAAGTATCCTACTAAGTTTATATACATTGTATAGACTTAGTAGGATATGTATATTATACATCATACATTATTACAGTTCAACAAAAATAAAATATCTACACACATATTGTATCACATGTAGCACATCTAACAACACATCTACACATCTAACAACATAGAATATCAGTATTACAAATCTTTATTTCATTATTACGTGGTTCTCTATTTAAACTACAGAATGTAATATTTTTTACGAGTAACATAACTAAAATTGTAGTTTGTTCATTACTATGAGTATGTTTTAGTTTATTTTTTAAAAACGTATAAATTCAAAATTTAAAAGCATAGCATACAAAATAACTATAAAATATTAATTATTAAATAAACATCTGAGCATATCAAGAGATAAAATAGATATTTAATGTTTTAATAAAATTAAAAACGTAACAAATAAAATATTGTACCTATATGCTACTTTCAAATAATGTTATTTTGGAGTCGAAAATGATAACATAAATAACCCTTCAAACAATTTCCATGTTTCCAAAACTACTGGTATCAATACGATTAAAAACAAATCCAGTAATATGAAAAATCGGTATTTAACCAGTTAAAGTGACAGAAATTCTACTTATTTTTTCTCAAATATATACATTAAACTACCTACGTCGCGGTCGCAAATGCTAATTCAGCCAAATTTAGAGTTATTGGCTGAAGAATAAATTTTTAGTAAATGTACACATACTAAAAACACAACTATTTTAAGAACCTTTACCCATTGGCCATTACACAAACGCGATTGCAACACACACAATAATCACCTAAATTGTTGGGGAGGTAATAACAAAACATTAATTTGCATAACTATATGTGTTTTGTATAAGTACGTTTTTATGTTCTCGACGAAAAAAGGGATGAAGCCAAACACACGCGTTACGTAATCTACGCTGTGTTCCAAAGGGTTCAGTGGAGTCATTTTTTTATATTTTTTCCTACGAAAAATAAATGATAGTTTTTGAGATTAAACTAAAGAATTTCAACTGAATACTTTGGCTATTGACTTAAACGAAATATTCCACCCTATGTAAGGTTAGGGGGAGATCGAAATAACAAGTTGACAAATTCCTTCACGGTGTTACTGATGAGAATGCTCGCTTCTGCTGTCGTAGTTCTCTGGGCACGCATCAAAAACCACGACTGAACAATATTACGCATGTTACGTAGTTCAGAGAGGTAACACGGATGGGTTGCTATAGAGCTTCAATGGGAAATACTTCGAATATAAAATAAAAGTACCATACTAGAATTAATAAAAAACACATTGTCATACGAATAGTACAAAATGTATTACCAATTTTTAGAGAAAAAAAAATGTCAACTTCAATAATAGGTATAACCTTTACTCACAAACAATTCCCATCATTCTTTCCATAATTTCCTTCTTCAACCAGACTAGCTTTTAATTTTAAAGATTCCAAATATGGTAAATATAATATCATGGCTGAGTTACTACCTATTGCCGATGCTAATTATTGAAACAAAGCGTCCATAAAAAAAAACATAGAAAGCACAAACTATAAATATAGTAGCTCCAGTCTTAATCTAATCTTCGTATAGGTGTATAATTTATAATAAATAAAATAATCAGACAAGTTATATAACAGCTGATATACCTACTAGCTACATAAGGGTCATAAATAATTAAAAAAAATTACAAGAAATATTATTAAACAATATTTTTGAACAATAATTTAAATAAGTACCTATGTTTATAATATTGTATAATTTAACATGTAATTGTCAAATATTAATATTATCAAAAATATTATTAAGTTTTAATCGAGATTTTAATAGTTATTTTATTTGTAATTTACATGTATTATAATTCAATTAGGTACATTTTTATGCTGCGTATTTATAAGTTTCGATAGACATGTTACTTTTACATTCCTATTCAAAAGAAAACTTTTTATATTAAATTGTAATTAAAAACAAACAGAATAAATTATAAAAGTGCCTATTTAACTAATAAATTAAAGTCAATGAAATCCTGCGTGAAACTTTTGACACTTCTCATGAAAATATATTATTTAAAACATTATAATGTTAAATCGAAAGTAAAATTAATCTATATTGAGTTATGAGGTGGTACTTAAGTACCATTATTTACGATTTAACAAGTAAATTAAGGCTATATTTTGTTATCAATCACAAAAAATTAAATTAAAAAAAAAAAAATTATTTTTCACAGAATTTCCGTGTATTTCTATTCAAAAATAATAACAAAATTTCTAAAATTATTTTCGTAGCTCCCGAAATTATTTTTAAATTTAATGTATTTTTGATTGATTGATAAGCAAAATCAAAATATATTTCTTATCAATACACTATACACTTTGATAACAAATTTAAATTTGAATTATCACTAGGTAATACTGTATTGAGTGTCTTGTATTAGTACAGCACTAATAGTGTACAGGTACGTTTTACAATTTTACTAATGGATAACTGTAACTAGGTACATACTATATATAGTGAAAAGAAAGTATCAACATGCACATATATAACCACTAATTAGATATTAGTATAATTTATAATATTAATCTGTACTAGACATTTAATTGTTATTACTTATAAAAATAAGCAATGATAAAATATATAGAACAATTAATTAATTGTTATCGTAGGGTGTATAGGCATCAGAAATCACAAGATTCAAAAACAGAAAATCCTTATTACATTCTGTAAGGTCAAATCCTTTTTTTGCAGGAGTAAAAGATACAGAATGTAACTATTAAAGGTTTACCGTCTTCTATGCGTATTTGTATTTATATACACTACGTACTAATATTCTAATCAAATGCGATTACAGATTCTAAACATTATAATTTTAACGAAAACGTTAAAACGTACGGTTATAGCCAAGGACTACGAACAAGAGAGAACGATATGGCACTTTACGACGAGTAATGTCATCAACAACATTATTAATGAAATCGTACAAATAGTTTTGTCTAATTTTAGAAGCGTCCACGATATTACTTGTTCTCCAATAATTGGGCCCGCACAAAATTATTACACCGCGATATCGATATCGCTGATAAAAGAATACGTCTGCTGCATTTTCGTTATCAAAAAAAAAGGAAAACCGTCCAAGTGCCAAGTGAAAATGAAAAATTTCGCTACTGGGCGTAGAAACACTAGAAACACCAATTGCATGCACACGTATGCAAGGATACCTGTTGCTGCACTAACTTTTGGACACATGTGTACACCACAGGATAACAGATATTTGCGCGAACACGGACATTAATTAAACAAATAATGAAAAACACTCACCGTTCAGCCCGTTTCATATCCATGAGTACTAGTGTGCCGGGGTCGACGATCAGAGGGATGATATTGTACTGGGTAGATTATTTTCTCAAAAATCGACACTCGAGCGGCGGCGGCGACGACGACGACGAACCAAACGCGAACTTTCGAAATTCCGATTTATATGGTACCGAGTTCCGGTAACGACGGTAGGGCGCGCGGAGACGACGGTGTAATGGTCGCAGAACAAGTCTCGGTAATAATCTGGGTATATAATTTTTTTATTATTATTATTGCAACGAATCGATGCGTTTGGCAAACTTATTCTCGTACAGTAGTTGTAGTACGCGAATCAACACGATTTTCGAAAATATTAAAATTTGAAACGCGCGCGCGTGTATGTTTGTGTGTGTGTGGGTGTATGTGTGTGTGTATGTGGGTGTGTGTGTGTGTGTGTGTGTGTGTGTGTGAGTGTGTGTGTGTGTACGGATGTGTTTTAAGACGTGTGAGAGCGAGTGTGTACGAGCGTGTGTGCGTATGTGAAATTTTCGACCGAACGCTCGCGCACACCGGAGACCGAATGCTGTCGAGTGGCAGCGGCAACGACGGAGGTTCTCTCTGTTGCGTTGTAAACGGCGGGAGTAGGAAAAATGAAATAAAAAAAAAACCACTACAGGTATACACATATATATATACGATATTATAATGGTATAATACGTGCGGCGACAACAATGCGGGGGGACGGGTGGTGGTCGGAGAGACAGTGTTCGGGGCGGCGGCGCTGCGGTGGGGGGACCAGGTGATACGGCCAGGTGAACCAGGTATTTCGGTTTGCGCGCGCGCGCGCGTATGTGTGCACGTCTACCGTACACCACGACCGCGGCGGCGACACTCCTCCCCACCAGCGAAACCGGCTTCCCCCCTAGCTAGCCGCGTCTATCACTCTCGCCCGACCCCTTCCTCCGTACCATCTACCGCCGACAGGATCTTCTTCGCCGCCGCCGCCACCACCACCGGCATCGACAGTCGTAGACCCACGAACGTCGTCGTCGATTTATTTGCTGCCGTGTGGTAGGGACTGAAAACGATGACCTTCAGATAACGTGTATAATATCGTTGTACTATCGTTATGACGTTTCATATACGCGTCTAAGTGCGCGCGGTGCAATGCGCTTATTTTTAGATTAGAATCCGTGTATCGTGGACTTGTGAGAGCGAAAAAAAAAATTAGCCAAGCCTTGCGGTACCTCGGCGCCCCGTACGAGGGAGCAGCGGGCACTTCTCCACCTACCACGTCGTACGTCGACCGAACGCGTGGATTTCTACATTTTGAACCGCGTGGTTGAAATTGTATCATATTGGACACTACATAATAATATTCTATTTAATTACTAGTTCTACTAGTTATACTAATTATTGATTGCTGGTAGTTGGTGTACAACAGTATTTCGAGCATAATAATATTAATTAATAGGCAATTGCGACGATCTTGATGTTACACGCATGTATAATCGAAAATCTCAAGGGTGCTCAAGAAATATAATTGTCGACCGATTGTCTACAGTCAAACCTAGATTCAAAAAAAATCACGTTTTTAAGTATTTTGTTTTTTATGTACAGTTTTATCCATTGTTATAATGTTATCCTCATCATAATACTTTCCAATTATTTTAAAGGTTCCTACATCCTGCAAATTCGTGTGGACATGATCTTACGTTAAACAGGTATTCATACAACTTTAAAATTGATTTGGATATCATTTTGAAAAAGTTTGATCCTCTCCAATGAAAATATATATATAGAAAAACAAATTTCATTTTTGTAAAATAGCCAGATTTACCAAGATCAACCAAGAATTAATTCAAGTTTTTATTATGTATTTTGTATAGAAACAATCAGTACCAGCGCTAGCTTTTGCGAAGCTCTAGGCAAAATATTTAAGAGGGCTTTTATAATCAGCTTATAAATCAACAATGAAAAATATGTTTTACATACTCTGGTATTAAATTTAATCTTTTTTTTATACATTTTAGGAAGAATTTTACATTAGAAGAAAACTACGTTTTATTTTTTTAATTTTTTCCTTCAGCCTGTTATTTTTCCTGTTTGTTTACATATCCTCATGAATGTGAACGAAACTTATCTCTGTCACGACCACTCATTTTAATATCGTCTATATTAAAATAATTGTACACACAAATATATCTGATGATTATTTTTAAATCTAAACAGGTCATAAATATATTTACACATACTAGGTACTAGGTAGGTATATAAGTACACCTAAAATTTAATTATAAATCCTTCTAACAAGAATTTTTATTTTTATTTCTATAGACATTGGGAGATATATTTTATAATTTTTTTTATATTTTTAATTTTTATATAAGTATTATTTAATATTACTTTTTTACTAGGTATAGGGTTTATTAATTTTTCCCTATATTTAATAATATTCTATTAATAACTTAAATCATTTGTAGATACAAATTGTATAATACTTAATATTAGCCATTGGGCAATACAATTACAGTACATTCATCAAATTCTTCGAAAAACAATTAAAAACATTTGAATAATATTCTATTAATAACTTAAATCATTTGTAGATACAAATTGTATAATACTTAATATTAGCTGTTGGGCAATACAATTATAGTACATTCATCAAATTCTTCGAAAAACCGTTAAAAACATTGGTAATTGGATAAATAAAGTTATAGGTATGAATTTAAAAATATACTGTCAGATTAAGATTAGTATAATGATTAATTATAGTTTACACTCGTGTTTAACTGTTGAAGTTTAATAGTAATTAGTTATTATGTATTTGTAAATTGAATTCCGAGTACAATATTATAATAGAAAATAACTAAAACTACTAGATATTTTTAAACTTTCTAGTTCCATATTTTGTTTTGACCTATTATAAGATGTAGTAAGACGTATTAAATATTAACAATTTTTAGTGTAAAAGTATCGATAAAAAAATGAAGACAATCAATTGTATTCCTAATTGTATAAGTACAGCAGCTAAAAACTGAACTGTTAAAATACAAAATACAAATTTGCACTTGTTAGGATTATACTAAACTGATCTATAGAAAGCATAACATTTCAATTACAATAGCGCGGTACTCGAATTAAAGCGGTGTATCATACAAACTGTCGTAAAAATGGTTTTTAGGTCAAAACGCCGAGGAACGAAAGAAATGAACCGTGTTCTTTTTCCATACGCTTATTTCAAAGAACGTGTACATTGTCGAATGAGAAAAAAGAAAAATGAAAAAAAACCTTAAACGCCATTGTTTTCATTTCTTCATCCAACTTGCGAATGACAAGTGTACGATCACATTTTATAAATAATGTCAATGATGTTTATACGTACCAATTTTTTCTAACAAATTATGTTTTGCCATTATTTGGCCTCAATTATTCATGTATATTTTTGCATTTACACATTTTTTTATTTTAACTTGCATTTTTTGAAGTCATCCATTTCCAACGATTAACGAAATATAATCTCAGAATTAATTTTGAATTTAAGGCATTCTGAAAAAAAAGTACATCATAGGTAAAATAGTATTTCATATAATATAATATATCTGTATTAGAATTATTTGACTAATCCTATTTATATGGGTTCATTGGTGGATAGTACTATACCTATATATGCTAATGCAGCAAACTAAGCAAAGAAAAATATTAACATTAAAAAAAAAAATGTATTATTTTTGTTTCATAACATACAGAGGTTTTAGTTTGATAATAAAAAGTTTAAATGATAGAAATCAATCTATAAATGTTGAATAAACATTTATACTGTGTTTATGCCGTTCTCAATTTATAAAACAGACTTAAATTATAACAGTTTAGCAATGTCTACGAAAACAACAAAATTTGTAATTCTCAAAACTGCTAAATAATTAAAATTGTTAATAAAATTCGATACTTGGGGGTAATTTTTGATAATAACTTAAGATGGAATTTTCATATAAACAATTCATTAGGAAAGCTACGTTTCATCACGTATAAATTGGTCAAACTCAAAAACATAGTACCTAAACAAACATTGAGTACATATACATTATACAGTGCTATTGGTAGAGTTGTGATTACATATAAGTACCAACAAGCTTTCGAATCGTTTTATAACTATAATTTACGAATCGATAATTATTTGTATCAAATATATTATTATAAATGAAAATCACAAAATTACCTTCGATCATTTAGTGTAAAATCTAATTTTTTTAGAATTTTCAAAATTGCATGAATTTCTAGCAGATTCGTGTAAAATAAATACATGAATACGTAATACGTATATATATATATGTGTGTGTGTGTGTGTGTGTGTGTGTGTGTGTGTGTGTGTGTGTGTGTGTGTGTGTGTGTGTGTGTGTGTGTGTGTGTGCGCGCGCGTGTGTGTGTGCATGTGTAAAGCTTTTTATAAACATAAAAATAAATAGAAAAACCCTATTTTATTTACCAATTTTAACTGTACCTACTTATTCAATATTTGTATTATATTAGTAATTATTGAGTTAAAATAAGTTCGCCTCCGTTAAAAACTGTCTAGAAACGAACCTGTTATATGCAATACTAATTAATAATTATAGGTATAAAAATGCAAGACCAAGTGAACCCGAAAATAAATGCAATACAAAAATAAGTTTGTTTTGCCTGCCAATGATTCCGCTCATACTTTTTGTGGCAACTGCCAACTGGTAAAGTGGTAACACACCTTAGTCGCTGACCTGTTGAATGTTTTTCATGTAAATATAAAAATAAAAATTCTTACATATTACATAAACATATCATACTTATATCATACTACTACTGGTTGTATAATTATAATTGTAGTCGTATTAAAAAAAATCTGTGAATATGAGTATAGATTAAAATAGTAAAAGTATGGAGCATATTATATCATACTTTATAAATTATAAATAGTAACCGTAGTGCGTTTAGTTAAAATCTGCCATGACACTTGTATATTAGCTAGTTCATTTTTAAAACATTACAATAAATGATACAAGTAAAAGTATTGCTGCAATACGACAATATCTTATACGTGTAACTTATTAGCACTTAGCAGAAATTTCAAATGTGTCCCAAATGATTTATCATCTGATTTTATATTTCTCTTTTCATAAATTGCTCCTAACTGTATATACCAGCGACCGAGCTATAACAATCATCATTGGTATAACAGTGTCATACAATGAGTACTGATATACCAGCGATATTTATTTATTCTTATTACCTATACATCATATTTTTTTTCGTTGAAAGCCCATTGTTGTTCTTTAGCCATCGTATAATAGCAAAATAAATCTATGATGGTAGGTACATGGTACACAACCAAACGGCCTGCGCTTCTATTATTTCTCTCGTCATTATAAATTATAATATAATATACTGAAGGTAGATGATGATGAGTGTCGTGAAAACAATATTATATTTTGATAATTGGTTACCCCTTATCAAGATTATGGGTCTGTGATGGAATTATTATTATTTGACGAATAGAAAGAATAAAGTTCTACCGAGTTACAAATTATTGTGCTGTGAGAACATTTCACAACACGTATACGCATACGGCCAAACGACGAACACAATATGAATATGATCCGCGCAAACCGCAATCGCACGACACAAGACACATTACCTAATCACACACATGATTATTAGTATTATAGGGTGCTTAAAGTTATTAGTTATTACTTTATTAGCGTTATATCCTATACAGACAAGATGGGCGATAACTACTATATAATAAATAATAACCATCGATCAATACACAACTGCAGAAGGTAAATTCATTTTTATTTGAGTGTACATGCGTATGGTTATTATTTCGACATCCACCGACCATCGTCGACGTCGTGCTCGCAGTAAAAATGATCAGTTGAATATTTTAACGATTGTACATTGTTAAGCAAATAATTGGTCTACGGTCGATGCGCCAAGCGCAAAGAATTATCACCCTATACGACGGATGCAATCAGCGGCAACGCTCCGTTTATGAATATATAGGTCGCAATGGTGGCACAAGAATATTCCAAATTCCGAAAATTCTCCACGGCTTATTCGTGAGCACTGTTTAATTTTTTTTTTTTAACCAATTATTTTTCCTTAAAAATAATTATGTATATGTACTGCACATTTGAAAGCTTGACACGTTTAAGATATATCACTCGTGAATATATATAGTTTAAAATTACACACTGTGATTCAGTTATAATTTTAATGGTAAATATATGGAAAACCTAGTCGAAATTTTTGTATTTAGTGGGTACAATGCGAGCAGCCATGTCAGAATTAATAAAGATACCGATGTTTAACGGTCACTATGAAATTCTAAAAATGGTTACAAGATTATTATTTATGCCTGAAAAGATTTTTATTAAATATTTCATTCCATTATATCTGTTACGGCAAAAACACCATCGCAAATCATTACTAAAAACTAATCATGTTATTAAGTATAAACGTAGCTATTAAGTAATAGTTATAAATTATAATATACTAGCCTGTTGCTTATACATTAACCTTATTCTTTTTGGACACGTTAACTATCAACCTATTATCTAATGAGCTTTTAGTTTACATCTAAAAGTAGTATGGGTACTATATGGAAAAATTGGGGAATTATATGGTTATAAGTTATAATGACATAATATGATACATTTCAAATAATACATGTATGTATATATTTAATATTTTTTATTACATGCATTATCTATATTCTATTAAATTACTACAAGATAAAAAAATAAAATTATGTATTAACTGTTAATGCACTAACTTCAATTGTACCTACCAACTATTTAAATATTAATTTATCGATGTAAAAAGAATCATTACAACATTAGTTTTAAAAATGTAAATTTTACCTAAATAAAACTATATTTCATAAATTATATATGTGATAACACTGATAACATTTATGCCTATTTATATATTTTGTTCATGTGAACAATGATGTATTAAACTACCTTCAGAATTGTACCATGTTTAACTGTATATAACTGTTTAAGTGTGGTTATCAGGTTACCTATACGAATATTCTATCGAATTATGGAGGAATACTTTTAATTTCTAACTGTAAATTATTAAAAACAGACTTAAAATAAATTAGGTTACATTATCTTAATAACCTCCATAATCTCAACAAAAAAACACAATACGATTTCAACACTTCATAGATTATAAATTCGTATTAATTTATTATCTATCTTTTATAATATAATATATAAAATATGTATAAGATCGAGTACATAATTAAATTACCCAGAGATATAATTAAATTGAATAGAATATGACATCCTTATAAGTCATAAATTTATAATTTATAAGAAACTCACAATATTAAAAATGTAAATCGTTTTCAAAATATTAAATGTTATGCCTATATGAGTGTTATATTATAATATAACTATTATGAGCCAGGAGGCTATAAGGATAAATAATAGGTACATTAGAGAGAATCAATAATCATATACAAAAATGTGCTAAAGTTATCATACAAGTGTATAAAACTAACATGGGATAAGACTTCTAGGACTCAATTTTTTTAAAACTATAAACTATATAAAATACGAGTTACCATAAGTGTTACAATATAGAGGATGCATAAAGTAAATAATATAATAGAACTTTTGTATAAACATTTATAGAAAAGTCTATAGAGAATAAATTATGAGATTCACCAACAAATTACCACTTACAAATATACACCCATACCTAATTAGACAAAATAATTTATTTACTTTTTATAAATATTGATTATAGAGAATAATTCATTAATTTAAAATGTATGAAATTGATATGATTTTATTGTGGATTACTAAATTAAAATTTAGAACCATATAGATTATACTGTAGTAAATACATGAAAATAAATACATTTCAAAAGCTTGATAAATGTATTTAATAAATAATATTTTATAGCCAAGAATTAGTCTTAAAACCCCCTTAATGGTGCACAGACAAATGCAGATTATAAAAATAAATGCATTGTATTTTCAAGGATAGGTAACAATTTTTAGTAACATCTACTTAATATTCATAATTATAAGATACATACATTTATACAAGGCTTATTAGATATTATTTGAAAACTTTAATTACATTTCTCAATGTTAATTTTATTTCAACATTCAAATAATTTATAAATTAATTCATAAACTCATTATTTCACATTTTCATGTATAATGTATTAAGCAAGGATGAATAATACAAAATAAAAAAATTGGATATAACTATGACTAATTATTAATTTTTATACTTATTAATAAATTAGAGTAAATAACTGATAAAGGTTTAAAAATCTTTCAAAATAAAATTGGTAACAGAATGAAAAATTTATATTTTGTTGGTACTTATAAATTATGCGTTAAAATTATGCATTATTGTAGTTTTGTTACTTTCCAAACACGATAACTATTGATAAGATAATAGTTTAAAAATAAATGTAAAAATTTATATTATAAATCATATTATGTTATAATAAACATTTTAAAGCAATAACTTGGACGACATTACAACAATAAAGATACTTAAAATCTAAATAAAATTATCGTTATAGCATTTTGGGTGGATCCGGGCACACTCTGTCCACCCTCTGGATCTGCGCCTGCCAATACACTAATAATATTTTATTATATATTTTAATTAAAAAAAAGCGTGTTTTCCCACGTCGCCGAAACCCAATTTGCCGACAACCCAGTTCGCCGACTCTAAATTCGCCGACACCCCAGTTCGCCGACTATATTTTACATATTTCCAATTTGCCGATTTCCAATTCTCGGCGAATATAAATATTATATAAAAAAAATAAACATTATATTATACTAGCCTATTTAATAAAAGTAAATAATATAATAATAAAAATAAATAAACAAAAATTATTGTATGTATATATGATATTTTATTATATTTATGTAGTCCAATAATGAAATTTCTTTTGATTGCAATCTAAAATAAAATACAAAATAACTTATTAACAATCCTATGTGTAAAAATTAACCATTTTATAACAATCACTTCTCCTTTGCATTTGCTAATCTTTCTTCAAGTTTCTGAAATATCAATTCAATATCCATATCAATGGTACCTTTTTAAGCGTACGATTGCACGCACTATATTCTTTTAATTATTATTTATTATTTAAATTATTAATTTGTACTTAAAAATTACTAAATTTGTACTTACTTTCAATTTATTTCGAAAGCCACGATTAGCCAACTCAACTCCGTGTGTTGGGTGATTGTGAGGCTTTAATAATATTACGTTAGTTTTATTTTTCAAAATAGCACGACCGCCGCAATTTTGTGTGCATTTATAATATTCGGTTTTGTCCCGTATTCTATCCACTCGATGAATAAAATTATTGACTACTAATAAATCATGATTTTTTTCTGATTTTATTATAAACCATTCCATTTTAATTTTTAAATGGCACTTTGAACGGTTATTAAATTTCGAACTTTACAGTACACACGGCTGGAACGAACTAAATTCACCAATCTGTACTCCCTCTGGATTTTATAAGTGAAAAATCATTTAATCATTGAACTTATCGACAACATACTGTGTTATTGCTGTCATTAAATCCGTTTTTTATGAAAATTATTGTCACCTGTCGGCGAATCGGGAAAATTGAAACTATATTTATAATTTGTCGGCAAACCAAAATGTCGACAAACTAGACTGTCGGCGAAATGGGAATATTTTTAAAATATTTTAAAACTGGTATATTTGTCGGCGAACTGAGTTGTCGGCAAATTGGGATTCGGCAAAGTGGGTATGAACCAAAAAACTATATCTCAACGTACCAAATAAATTTATTAAATCCAAGTTTTGCAAAAGCATGCAGAAATGCAGTCGATATAATAAATAGGTAGATACTTAAAGAAATATAAAAATCATGCACACCCTATCATGTTATTAAATTGAACAGTTTTTAAAAATATTTTCTACAAAACTTGATAGTAAAATTATACTAGAAAAGATAAAAATATTACATTTTAAATACATCTTACTGACCTACACTCATGACCAAATATAGTGATCGATTTCCTAATAATATGTTATGAATTTAACTACCTTAGGTAGATACAGAAACATTATAGTTGACCGTATTAATTTAGTTGAAGGTTTTTCATGCATTTTCTTTCGATTTTCTCCGGATATACCTATAATTTTTTGCGTAAAACATGAACATGAATGGGTACAAATGTATGTGTATAAAAAGAGAGGGAAATTATAAAAATACGACTTTGCACACTCTCGTTCTGTCCTTCGATTATATTGAGCAAATATTCATGACTGACATATTTTGTTCACACTTAAAAACGTACATTCAAACATATTATATATATATAATTTAAATATAATATAAATCAGTCAGGCGCGAACCAGGAAGGGTGTTTAGGGGTTCAAACACTCCTCGAAATATCAGGAAGATGTATGTATGTATAAAGGGTAATAAAGTATGATATTTATAAACATTTTACATTGTATCAATGCCCTGTCCCCCCCAACATTTTTTTCCTATGTTCATCTTAAAAATCAGTCGAATGTTATTTAATCACAGATTGAACATTTTATTAATTATATACTCTTATACTAATATAATGTATTATAATTCAATGGTTGATTTTCATTTCCAGTATTGATGACATTGTCAAATTTATATGTAATCGGCACATTTTAACTACTAATAAGTTCCTACCAACGTCCTAGTCATCCTACAAAAGTATAAGGTACACATATAATGTAAAAATTTACATTAGCATTACCTACATAAACAATCAGAAAAGATGATAGCTGATACGATATAATATAGGTACCTACCTATTAGGAATTAACTATCTTGGGAATCAAACAAAAATAGATTTAAGTTTTGAAAAATAATGCTACCTATAGCCTATAGATATATGATTAATTCATACAAAAACTTATTTTATCGGTACTTATTATTAGTTAGTGCCTTATGAGTCTATGGCCCTGGCAGACAATTTTTCCAGGGTAAATAGTCATAGTTTTTTTTAATAATAGACATCAGTAGAACAAAAACAATTTACCTTTTTAATATTTAAGCTACAAGTCTACAATTATGAATACATTTGTGAATATTGGGTAGATATATTGCGATTCATACTAACATTTAATGAATTTACTGAAATAAAAATTTATAAATACCAATGTCTGGATACTTCCTTTGTTAATCCGAAATACATATACAATGTAGGCCATGGAGATATAGAGTAACTACGCCAGTGAAAGAAAAAAGACCTAACCGTCGCGTGGTTTTAAAATATTTATGGTAGGTTCATCGATTGATACAGTGATATATTAACATTCAAGAATGTGCAAAACAATACAATGAAGTTGCACTGTAAATTATATTATCATAAGAAATTAAGAACATTATTATTTATCTAATTTATTAAGATAATAATTTTTCCCTCCATTAATTATCACCACGATTAATGGTAATCACGATTAAAGATATATCTTTAATGATGGTAATACATTTTTATAATCCTTTTATAACTTTTATAAGTCTATTGTAGACACTAATACACTATTGTTTTTATAATTTTGCTTAATTTCTTAATTTTTATTTTTTTTTGTTAAGGTTGAAGATTGTTAATTATGTTATTAAATCTTCAGACAATTCACCTTTCGATTGATTAAAAGATTTTATATTATTATAATATATATTTAATTGATTTAAACATTTTTCCGATTAAATTGCTGTTTAAACACTGCCAATACTGGTATTCACAATGAACCAAATTCCAGTATATACATACAAACATATGTTCATAAATCTAAATAAACAATGTTTGTTAAATGGGTGTAAAATTTTAATTATTAAAAGTTGTAATAGTTATGAACATTTTTCGTTTACTGTGGATTTATGAATATTTTAAAATGTGATTTTCTGTTGCTTGATATACAATAAAAATATATTTTGAATCCTAACATTCTCTATTATTTAAAATTTTATAGTTATATAAGTTTACAAAATTGAAAATTTTTAGGTGTTCATTCGTTGGCATCGTTACCTTGCATATATATAATTTTTTTTTAACTGTGGGTACAATACATTGTTATTATTTGATAATTTGTCAGTCCTTAATAATTTATTGACATATAAACATTATTTAATACATTTTTTTTCTTTTATTATTTGGTATTTTATTTATATTAAATTAGTTTAAGATTTATAAATATATATAACATAACATAATGGGCATATGTGTAATATAGGGAGTGCAAAGAGTGCATTTGCGCCCCCTGGAATTTTAGAGGGAGTGGAAAACTATCATTTTTCACCCCCTAAATTTTCTATATCTATAATGAATAACTTGAATGAAAGACATCGGGTTATAGATTCAGAAGTGGTTATTGACAAATTCAATGCAGCAGCAACTGTCCATGGTATAAGGTTAAGTTTAATTTAATGTGTCAATTAGTATGTATTAATACTCAATGTAATAAATCACAGTGTTGACTAATTATATAAATAATAAAATGTATTTAGTTCGTATTTATTTATTAAATTATTATATTTTTTTAATGATAATATTAAATTGTATATACAATTTTGATCGAGGAGCTTGAGCTAAAATATTGGTAAAAAAAATTGCAAACAAACCAAGGGAATTTGAAATTTTGTAGACAGTTTGTACTTTCCTGATTAATTTTGCACACCCTAAATTTTAGCGAAATTACGCTAATGATAATGGGAATTTTACTGAGCGAAACGAAGTACAATTTATTTGCAGATGGTAAATAGTAAAAAATAAATAATTTAATTTTCATAACAATTATTGATAGTAAAATAGGAAAGGATTTAGGATACTTAGTTATTACGATTTATTAAGATTTGTAGTTGAATTATTTATAAAACATTTATAAACATTAAATATTTTATTTATTTTATTTTATTGAATGAACGCCTGTGAGGCTTAAGTACAGATGTATTTACAATTTAACATAGTAAATTTAAAATATATATTGATAAATGATAATTAATATATGAACAATGACATATATAGATAATTAAAAAAAGAAAAAATGAACTTATAATAGCAAGAGATATTTAAAAATTTAAATTAAGATATAATTAAAAATTGGAATAGTGACGCTTGATGTCTGATTGGCTATTAAAAAAAGATCATGTTTAGAAGCATTGCCTTCAGTTAAGAGCCGATTAAAAAGGCTGTGATAGCCATAATTAGTGTGGTGATTTTCTAGATAGAATATTGGACAAGAACGGAACTAATACTGTGCCACATTGAAAGGGATACCTAAGTTCCAATAAAAGGGGATAGGACACTAGGTTATATAAATTGGTAAATGGACTCATTTACCAATTTATATAAGAAAGAGATGTCTGTTATTTTGTGGCGAGTTACAAGGGAATCTAAATATTCTTGGCTATTATTGTAGCTATATTCAGTGTATATAATTTCTACGAGAAAAACATCACATTCAAGTATAAATTTACTTATTATAAGTTAATTATTTTTTATTACTTATATAATAAACAGAGATATAATTATAACATTGTAATTACTATGATCGACCATTAAGTCTTGTACGAGTAGTAGGTATAAAATTAAAATAATAAATGTAAATAAGTAATAGTTTATAGCTTAATGCTCACAACTTAAGTATAAAAGTGGTAAGTTTTATACCATGTTTATTGTTTACGTTAAATCTAATAATCAGATGCATAATATCAGACATAAAAATATAATTCACATGTAATATTCATATAGATTTACACATCACATACGAGTATGTGTATAAACTGATACCTACATTCAAAAATTGAATAAATTAAGTTTGACTTTTTGATCCTATAGGTTATGTTTAAGTAAATCAAATTCATAATAAAGGTTAACATATACATATTCATTAAGTCATAATTTCAACCTTATTTCCTCTAGTCCTATAGTTTAGTTAAAACTTTTTGTACAGCATGTACCTAATCGTAATAAATTTGTAAATTCGAAAACATATTATTTCTTTGGCAACTTATTAATAATTAATTATAAATTAATATACATATTAGGTAAATTCATAATGGAAATTGGAAGGGCTTGGAGGACTTGGAGACTAAGCCTCTAAATACTACAGTAGCCCCTCAAAAATGGTTTTCGTTTCGTATAATGTTTTATATTTTTTTCATTTTGAAAATTTGATGATTGATTAGAATTTGAAATTTATATGGTTTTTTTGCCAATGTGTTACATACAGTGCGGAATTTAGTTATAAAATGATAATGGTAATTGAGATCTTTATAATTAAAAATAAAAATTTTTTGTTGCTACAACATTATACCGTTGCTTTATATTTGCATATATATATATATATATATATATATATATATATTATATTTTTTTATTTTACCGTGCTTTATTAAACTGTAAAAATTTAATAACCATTCTATACGAAACAACTGTACTAGTGGAAAGTTTAATGCCATTAATTGAACTTTTACAAGAAAATTTGTCGCCTTTTGTTATTTCCTCAATTTTTTCTCAGAAGGATTCTAAGTCATTAACAGTACGAATAAATATTGGCAGAGGCGGTTTGGTTTCAATAATAGTAGAATCGTTGTCTAAATCTAAATCCATGTTGCAGTTTTGGTGGGCCAGGTCAGCGGTTTCGTTTGTCCATTTGGCGCAAGTAGCGAAAAACGATTTTCCGTTACATAGGTTGCTTGTTTTTTTTGTTGATTATTTTTAGATAAATGGGAAGGGGAGAAGAGACGTTTGCAGTTAGTAAAGTAACTGAACCCATCGAGGTTGGGAGTAGTTGAAGTCTTCGGAGATTTATTTGGCACGCTCTGTAGTCGAGACTTAGGTATAATTAACGGTGGGACAGTATTATTATTGTTATTGCTCATTGTGAATTTGTGAATTGGTATAATCGCTGGATGTAACTGATAGTATATTGCGTAATGGGGTATTAGTGGGCCAACCAAGCGGCCGCTTAAATTTCTGATAACTGATTAACTAACTAATTAATTAATTAATTAATTAAATAAGTTACCAAAATGACTAAGCCGTGGTCCAGAGCCGACGGAGAGACGCGATGTGTGGCATGTTGGATGTATGGTAATTAGACGAAGAAGTACGACTTTTAAGTACAAAATTTGCTCGAATATTTAGCACGTAATGAGAAAAAAAGAAATAATATAACAGCCTACACTGTTTCATTGTCGACTAACGATGAATGAGTGTTAAACATCTATAAAATTCAATTGGCTGACCGAAAATTCTTGAAAATTTAATACAAGGTATATATTAAATTAAACTAATTGTAGTTATGACTGACAAATGATATCGGTTTTTTAAATTTGCTCTAACTCAAAAAAAAAAAACCAAAACAACTTGAAATTTTCACCAAATCTTTATATTGGTGTTCTCTATTCATGGTTAAGTTTTCAAAGTATTTTGACTTATTTATAGACAATTTAAATTTTCGATTTTTGTAATTTTTTTTTTTTTAAACACCTATAAAATTTAATTTGCTGTCCAAAAACTCTTGAAAATGAATTAAAGGATTAAATATAAGTAATAATAATTTTAACTAAAAAATATCGGAGATGGTTTCACTCAAATTTTTTTTATAAGCCCATAAATTTCAAATTTGTATAAAATATGTTAAAATCGCGATAATTTGCAAGTTATTTTGTAGTTGAAAATTCATAAAATTTTTTCTGTTCATACTTCAGATTTAAAATTTTAACACTAGGTTGTCCATAAGCTTACCTTTAAAAAATATATAAAAAAAAATTCTACCAGACTTAAGAGAAAAAATTTTATGACTGTTTTAAATTTAAATTTTTACGAAATTGCATTATAATTCAATTTAAATATAAAATACTATATTATTATATACACATTTTAGACAAACATATTAACT
>JAIPRK010001170.1:0-89926 GCA_025469195.1 Chaitophorus viminalis
AGAATCGTTATTCGTATACAATGATATCTATCATTGCATTCAAATTTAACAAATCCATTGTAATAATGACCTATCCTATAAACGAGGTACACTCCACCCCCAACTGTACTTCAAAGCAAGGCCCACCCGTTCTTTTTTCTCGTGTAAATTATAATCAATGTAATTGGGTTCGTCCCGTATTTAATATTAATAAATAAATAAAACAATATTAAATCTAAGTAGGTATGAATGACAAAAAATTATTTTTTTTTTCATTTATTGACTTTTAAAATTAATAAATAATTATAATTACATAGTATGACAAACCATTATGCAATATTTATTATTATCAACATAAAAACAAAGTCAAGGTTTATACAATTAAAGATATATTCAATATACCTACGTTGTAATCATTAATTTTAAATCTTACTGAATTTACAATGAGTTGGTTGTTTGTAGTTTATATATATTAATTTTACGGATGGTGCATATTGATTATAGTTTGAATGTATTAATGCTATTACATTTTTAAAATATATAATATGTAGTATATACCCTTTTATTTCTATTTATTATCACAGAATAACTGTAGCTCAAATTATGATTTAATATTGAAAAAGAAAATAGACTCTTTGCTCTTAGGTCGGGTAAACCCAACGATATGGTGAGTTTCAAGGATAAATGATATTGCTTTATTGATCCTTTAAATTATAAACCATAATGTACTGTTGTATACGTAAAAATTATTCTGAGTTGGAGAGGTCGGGTGGAATATTTTACCAATATTTATAAAAATGAATAACAACATATACCTATATAATATAATAATTAATAATATAAAAGCACCCGGTAATTGTTTTGCGTAGCTATGATAACTAAAATATAATAAATAACAAGTTTGAATTCTGCATCCGGGTTTAAATTTTTTGAAATGTACTAGACCGTTTTTCTCCATTATTCGGATACTATTGAGAAATTTAAAAATCAACATCCTCAGAGCAGAGTACTAACGCGTTGAAATCTTTTTTCGAAAACGTTATAGGTTTGTTTGTACCGGAACACTTCTTGTGGTCAAAATTGTGTTCGTAGACAAAAAAAAACGGTACATAATATCATGATCAAACCAATACATCCCTCGTTTCACTCAGAATTTTAAACGTAAATGAAAATGTTAGGTTTTTGGTGAAGATAAATATAATTAAATTGTATAATCAAATTTACCCTAATTGAAATTTAAAGCCTATAAGACACAAAATGTTTACCCTTCATAATTCAGTCCATAGATAGGGTACTAAATACGGGTATGGTTACGGTGCACTTGGGAGACGGTATCTATACGGTGGTTTTGTTAGCCTTATTATTTATATAAATTTGAAAGTAATATTGTATATAGATAATATTTTAAATATATTTAGTATCCAAATACACAAAACATAATATAATATTATATTTAAGGTGTTTTTCAAATTTTCAAAATACATGTAGGTATACCTACATTGTCCGAATAAGATTCATGAAATGACCGGTCGTGATTTGTGTCCCATACTAGAAGATCCAATTCGTAAAATAACATATTCAAATCAATGATTTAGAATTCGAATGATAGTATGGAAATTTGTCAATAGTATGCATGAAGTTTAATATTTTAACTCTGCAGCTGAACAGTGAACATTAATATATCAAAAATGATTAAATACTTTAAAATAAAAAAATTTTTAACTGTTATTACTAGACCAAATAAATTATTGAAAAATGTATATACATTTTTAGTACAATATTAAGTTCTGTGCCTGTAAATCATTAATTATTTTTTAGTTGAACAAGACTAGAATGCCATATTATATTATAAGAACTACTTAAAATGTACCTACAACATTATAACGGTTGTATATTTACGTAGAAACAAGATAAAATTATAATATCTTAATACATATGCATTTAGACTAGACCTATAAATATAAAATCATAAACGGTGTTGATAAAAAAAAAAAAACAAATATTACATAACTAGGCAAATATGATTCATGCATCTAATTCGAACAGAGAGCAGTAACTTAGTTAATTTCTTTAAAAAAATTGCAATCTCTTATTCTCTTCATTACTATAGTTGAATATATTATTATGTCTAAATGTAATTTTAAATAAAAAAACATTGATTTTTTAATTTACTAAATTATTTATTATTTCATGCATATAATTAAAATGTTTTATTGAAAAAAAAAAAAGAATAATTGGTATTTACAATCTGTGCTGCATGCAGTATGCACTATGGGTAAATGAGAAAATTAAACAGTTTGTTTGCGCCGCGCCTATGCGTTCCCGATCTCTTCTCAACACATCCATCCTTTCGTACAGTCAAAGATTGTGAGTTCTTAAATTTATGTATACGTTTTGGGGTTTTGAAATCATTATAATGATATATTGTTTTTCATGAATTCTGTAACGCCGATTAATTATTATTCATATAACTATTATTATTAATATACTTATTCATGTTATTTTTTTTTTTTTTTTTAATTATAAACTTTTCCTGACTAGAGCCAACTAAACTTAGTGGTTACATTTCTTTTTGGCGTTTGTACAGTTGATAATATTACAAACATTTACAATATGATACACTATTTCTGTTAATATCATCGTCCGTCGGTCGCTATTGTTGCACTACGTCAAAAGTGTCGCTCGCTATTGAAACATTATAAACCGTACATAATTACTAGGGCTCGGATTTCAATGCATTTGCAATATTTGCATATTTTTTTGGGATATCTTACGCGATACTTTCCAAGCTACAAATATGTTTCAAGTACTTCGCGATCTAACCACAATAATTTTTTGAGGCATTTTTTTTGCTTTTTTTGCATTTTTAACGGATTTTATAAATTTTAAGGCATTTTTTGATGGTTTTAATGCATTTTTTAATTTTTTAGGACATTTTTGACCTTATTGTCCTATTATGAGTAAAAAATTTGACCTCATTGAAATATAAGTACTAAACTAGTATATAATAGTATAATACTACGACTACTACGTAGGTAATATTAATTATTTTCATTTTGAACTATTTTAACTAATTTAACATCAGGTAATCCGGTGTTTACAATCTTTATGTCACACCATTCAATTAGTCGATTTTATTGCACATAACTAAACTTTTATTGGAGTATTTTCTTATCTAGCGATTTTTTAGGTCATTTTTTGATATTTTTAGGGCATTTGAATCCGAGCCCTAATAATTACCATTACTTATATACTTATTAATCATATTGTTTTTTCTGCCATAGTGGCACAATCCTTTTCATTATTATTATCGCCAAATCATTATTATTGATAATTAATATTTATATAATATTATATAATTAAATTATTAATCACGTGATTTGAAGTCTAGTTGATAAGTACGTGTCTGAGCGTTTAATGGCAAGTCTTTTGTCCGAACACATGCGAACCCTGTGATCATTGCACCAAACTGTCCGGGTCATAGAGACTCCCCCCTCCTATGTATAGCCTGCATCATTTTCATTCCTTGTGGTTTATAACTTGCTTCCCATCCGTACTTTATTTTCGTCCATTGTCGAACTGTCAGCGCCACCCGGATCAAATAATAATTAATAAAATATTGTCCACATCGAAAATAATCAATGACGCGACTTTGAGTTGCCTACCTCGAAATCATACGGCGTGTCCCAGTAATTGCCGATCTCAGACAATTTCAAGTGAAATCGTAGTTTTATTATTGCTTCATTTTGAAATTCGTCGTTAAGACTGGTCCTTCGAAATTCGTCCGTATCTAATTCCATACACAGATGAATAACAAAAAAATTAATAAGCAGGGAGTTCATTTAATGATGTATCTTTTGTCATGCCATGTTTAACTTAACTTAATTGTCAACATGGATAAATAAAAATTTAATGATGAACAACATTATAGATCAGCAAAAAAACAAGTGATTAGGTATCTGATAACATAATAAAAACATAAATATAAATATATTTGAAAATAACATATAATTAAATATTTTATGACACAATTATAGGTTAGGTTAGATTAGATTATGGGCGTGCAGAATAAATAATCATAAATTTACAAAAGCAAATCGAAAGAATGACCATTGCGGTGGCGTCAATAACATAATGCATGTCATATACGCGGCCAAACGTTGAAAATAGAAGAGTTATTAAAATTAAAACAGATCTGAAAAAAAAAATTGAGAAAATGTTCAACAATATCATCAAGGAAAATAAAAGATATTTTACTTATAATATTATAATAAAAGAATTGATAAATGACAACAATTAAATAAATATAATAAATTAAATATAACGTAGAGAATTGGTGGTACGAACAAATATAACAGTATATAGGTGACACAGTTATTATTTAATAACTATTACTGCTATATTAAAATAGTACTGTTTATAATTATTTTTATTTTTTCGAATTTTTTGCAGATTCCTTTTTTTATGAAAATATTACGACACTTTAAATTATATGCTCGATATTAAATGTAATCTAATTGTTGGCGCGTTGTACGTTAAAATACAAAAGGTACAATATCTACTATATACTTGAAATCATGAATACTATATGCAAAGTGTAAATGCCGGTACATTTTATGAGATGGAGGACGGATGACTCGATAAAAACCGTGAATCACGTTATTCTGATTAAAATTTATATCACATAATTATTCGAGAGAATATGCGTTATGTTGTGTCAAGGGGCGCCTTTAGTAATTATCTACAGCCACTATACTCGGTGACTGTAAGACGTAATGCTGTTAAAAACAAATGGCCTTACTTAATTTCGGTTTATAGACATGTACGCGTACTTAAGTTTCGAGGACCGATGGATTCGGGTGAAGTGTATATTATATATTTTAATATGCGAATGTACGGGCGTGAGCACGTGACCTACCCGTGAATTATGCGCGCAGTATACGCGCCGCAGTACGTGCTCATTGACGGGAGGAAAAAATGAGACAGTAATCTCCGTCTTAACCCGATAATTAAGAAAATGAACGGAAAAATAAAAATAAAAAACCATCTTGCCCTCACACCGCCCGCCACCGTGGTTCCGTATATAGACCCAAGGCCACTTAATGTTAAGATCCCCAGTAAAATAAATATAAACAAAAATAAAAATAAAAAAAAAATAAAAAAAATCCCCTGGTAGTTTTCATTTCACTCCTCCTCCGCCTTGCTTGCTCAAGTCCTTGTAAAATATATACTACATTATATTTTTCGCATCGAAGCCCCCCCCGCCCCCGGGCATCGTTCCCCGTCCGGCTATTGTATACATTATATTATATTATTATTACTGTATACTAGGTACACATAGTATGAATATCTTACTACGTATAATATATATTTATATATATATATATATATGTACAGTCATTTTTGTCCTGCGCACTTTTTTTCTTCGCTTTTAATCCCGGCACTTAATTTGCGACGTCGATGCTGTAGCGTGCGGCTGCCACAGGGAGAATATTTCCAGCGAGAAAAAAAAAACATCAGAAATTCACTCTCTCCCCCCCCACCACACACACACGCGCGCGCGCGCGTACCGGTTGATGAGTCCCTATTTTAATCGCGTTCCCCTCCGACATCGTTAATTGACCGGACGCATTTTTCCCTTTCTTTACATTTCATAATCCCGGCGAATTCGAAATACACGCGCAGACTCGCTTTACACGGATATTTTTTTACCACGTACCCTCTCATCCCTCCGCCACCGCTACTATTATACCGCGTCGCATTTCCCTTCGAGCCCACCACCCCCAAGTCACGGCTACAAATACCGCGCGCGCGGACGGGTTTTCTTTTTATTTATTTCTAATCCGTAATGGCGTTTCTTTGCTCGGGGATTATGACGTGACCGAGGAAATTGCTTTCTTTCGCATCATAAATTAAAAATATGCAAAAGAGAATAAAAAGAGAAAAGCAGAACAAAAAAAAAAAACGCGCCTTCACGTTCAACATTGTTACGTACATAATATCGCATAACGTTTATCTGGATGGTTGGGTAATAGTATTTTTTCTATTCCGACTGCTGATCCGAATAAAAACACACTTGTTCGGTAGTACAGTGTTTTTTTTTTTTATATATATAGATATTTTTGTTCTGCAGACACTTTGCGAAATTTTATAAAATCAATCCTTGGGCTTAAATGCTACACATTTAACATGTTTAACATTTAGGTGATTACACCTAAATGCTAAACATGTTAATGTTTACATAATTTTACGTTTTACATAAATAAATACACACATATTAATGTGTGTATTTAAAGTTGATATATTCACGCATTATAAAATCGATGTAACAATAATACATCCTTTTGTCTAAAAAGTTATAACTTGAGATTTACAAGTAAGAATTTTCTGACAAAATTGATCGATTAATCTTATTGACGTAAGATTATTTCAAATCAATACATATTTCTATCAATATGATCCCGATTCTAATATTTTAATTTCGTTTTGAAGAGTGTCATATTATATTATTATGGAACACGATCTTTAAATATATCATGATTACGTATGCTTTCATAAATTATATTCAATCGTATATACGAAAAATACATCGTGAATAAGATTTAAATCAATATTTTATGTTATCAAATAATAAAAAAGAACCGGATGCGGATGTTACTGTACAGTTGCGGGTGGAGTGCACCTCTTTCATAGGATAAGTCATTACAATGGATTTGTTAAATATGAATGCAATGATAGGTATCATTGTATATGAAAAACGATTCTGAACGGAAATTTTATGTTAGTTTAGAACAGGTATATTATATAATAATAAATTATGCTACATTTAAATTGAAATATAAAGTCAATATTTGCTTTTCAAACGCTTTTAAAATATAATTTAGCAAGCGTATTTCAATAATTTTTGTATGACAATATGAACAATTTCTGTGGAACTATCTATTAAAATTTCAAGTATTTTTCCTTAGCCAAATTTATTTTATCAACAAATATATAGTAAAAAATTGTAAAATCCAATATTTCAAATGCCTATACATCGCTTATAATAATAATCAATATATTAATCTGAAAAAAAATTACTAAAAGAAAATGCCAATCCAAAAAACTGGTAAAAATTTCGAGTTTCTAAGGCTTATATTTTTAAACAAATATTTAAAATCATATAAAGATAAGTTTTTATTTTATGCAATTTCTTAAAAATTTAAATTTGAAACGGTCATAAAAATGTTTCTTTAGAGTCCGGTAGGATATTTTTTATAGTTATTTAAATAGTAACTTATGGATAACCTTACGTTAAAATTTTGAACCTAAAATATAAATACAAAAAAGTTATGAATTTTCAACGACAAAATAACTTCGTTCAGAATCTGAAATGATTTATTTCAAAAATATTTTTTACGACAGGCAACTGAGAGCAGTTCAAAAATAAAATAAAAATATTTTTCAGTTCATAAAAAAATAAAAGCTTAATATATGATTATTACTATTATAAAAACGTAAGGTTATATTTTCACACTAAATGTTTAGTTTTGACATCAAATCTATATTATTATGTTATTTTAGTATTTTACCAATACAACTGTAATAGGCGAAAAACATATTATTATGTATTTTATCTATTAAAAAGGGTACGCAAGACGCACGACGAACAGAAACGCTTTCTTCCGGTGGTGGAATATATTATCCTGATCCAAATGTAAGAGAGACAGGAAAAAATTGGGAAGACTAAGGTAAACAGAAAACAATAGCACTTGGACGTCTAAACTTTATAGACTGCAATGCCGCAGCGCAAAGAAAATATTACGGTAATATTATTTACACCTACTGAAAATCGTTCGAAATCGTTTTGAATATTATGTATTTATCTTGTTACATTATATTATGACACGCAATACTATTTATTTATATTGATGTACATTTGATTTAATTCGACAGAAACTATACTTTTTGGTTACCCTTAAGGTTATTAAAGTTATTCTTAGAACATTCAAAGAGACTGGTAAAAATGTTTTTGTACGGACGTGTTTGAATTTTAACTGCGGAGAGACTTTTGTTCATCGCGTTTTGGTTTACGCTCGCAAACGTCCACGATCCACATGTACATGTATAATATTATGTAAGAAAAATAATGCGTTTCGAAGTAATCCGCTCGTTCGCGATCGTTTACAACTTTTTTTTTTTTTTTGTTTGTCACATTATAACCCGTGGGTCCCCGCATGAAAATAATACACTGTTGGAGTTGTATTTTTCTTTTTCTAGACACCACGGTAAGGTGAGCGTTGGATTTTTCGTCCCCCTCGCGGTGGTGTGGGGAGAGGGTAACCCCAGGCAACAGGCAACGGGACTCCGCCTATGACGCCTGTTCGTGCGGTACACCGATCGCCTGGGCGGCGTCTCTGTACCTTTGGTTGCCACCCGACGCCTGTCAACCGGATGCCACTTGCCAACACTTAATGTTTCAGTCAATCATTCACAAGCCAACAAACGCCCAGCGCCACGGTGTTGATGCTTTTAAAAAATAGCTGCATGAAAATTTGAATATTTTCTCGATTTTATTGAAACGCGGTCGTTTTTACGTGCTTCAATCATCGGATCTATTATTCTTTGTACACCAAATGCTACCAATAACATAACGATTTATTATAGTAAAATTACAATGATCCACCAGAGATTTATTATGTTATACAAGATGTATACTTGGTAAGAATTTACAACTTGTTTTCCACGCATATGTTTACAAATAAAATAAAATACAAAGTTTTTTCCACTTCTATAGAAATATGAATTATAAGATAATAAATGTAATTATAATATTATGATATAAACATATTATTACTATGATTACACAAGATTTGAAATAATGATCTATCGTATCAAATAAATAATGTGAGGATGTCGTGTGAAAAATATTCTCGTACGCAAATGTCTATACCATGCACAATAATTTGTTATATCCTTCAACTGTTAAGTTTTTAGTAAAGGTATTTCATACAAAATGTTTACTATATTGAAAAATGATTATAAGCCAAAAAACATTTAATTAAGTGTCACCAGTTGAATCGACATACGTTTAATTGAATAAAAAGTTAGAAAATACAATGGACTATCCATTGCCGGATATCCATTCACCATTGAATATTTTGGAGGGGTTATAATTTTGTTTGAAAATATTGAGTCAAAAAATGGTGTAGTTATTATTTTTTAAATATTATGTTTACTAAAATTCGTATTATAGGATAAAAATATGTAATAATTAATAATACTACCTATTTTTTAACCAGAAGTATAAACGTTGGTTCACGGCCTAGCTATACCATGATCACGGCCCATAGATTGGGAACCACTGGAATAGGTCATTATAATAGATGTGTATCATTGTAAACGAAAACGATTCTGAACGGAGATTATTTGTTATTCTAAAATAAATATTATATTTTATTTAAATTATAATATTTTGTCAATATTTGTTCTTCGAACGTTTATAAAAATAATTGTGCGCAAATATTTAAATAATTTTTAAATAACAATAAGAACAACCTAAATATAATTTTACATTAATTTTTCAATTATTCTGTCCCAGTAAAATTTTTTTATCAACAATTTAAAAAAAATTTAAAAAATTGAATGTTTCAAATTACTATATAAAGATTAAAAATTAATAAAATATTTTGAATAGAAAATCATTTAAAAAAAATGTTAATCTAATTAATAAGTTTTATGTTTTTACGACTTATATTTTTTGAATAATAACAAATACCTATCTAAAATCATCTAAGGATAAATCGTTATTTTATGCAATTTCGTCGTTATTTTTATTTAGAAAGTTTGGATTAAATTATACAAATTTATTTAAATTTGGGAATATATTTTTTTTATTTTTTATTTTTTTTGGGGTGGAGTGTTTGGCAAGCATTTAAGATGCCTTAGCCCCCTCTGATTATCCACCTTAGGGAATACCTATATGAAATTCATAAAAAAAAACTAAGTATTTTATACAATACCGGGTATTATCATAGGGATGATTAATTATTAAATTTATTATCTTATACAAACTATATGTATAATTTGCTTTATTTGTAATATAATATATTGCCATACTACCCACATCATTTTTGACAAGAAATAAAAAATTAATATATCACACCATCCATGATTTGTACATTTTTTTAAAAGCGTGTGACAAAGCCCACAAACAAATTATTATTATAGTGTCTAACTACATTTGTTGAACTACATAAAATAATACGAGTAAAATTCCTAGGAATATGGAATAATATAATTATTGTAATTAATAATATACCCAAAGAGCATGCTGAATATTATATAAATTACTTATACTCAATAAATCGTCGGTAACATACTTATGCATAATATTGTGCAATAAGCATAAGTAAACAAATCAACATACTATAACTATGTTTACATTATTGTAATACTGTGTACTGTGTTAATCATAAATTGATAATATATAAACATTACAATCAACTAACTCACCAATCTCCAAATCCATATAATATAATAATAAGCTAAATTAAATTGTATCGATATCCCGTTAATACTTACAATGAGTACAATATTTTTGAATTGGTGGGAATAATTCAATTTCAATCAAAAACAGATTACAGTTTGCGGCTAATTAATGACAGCCATCTATTATAGGAGCTCTTCAATAATTATTGGTCATCAATAGAGGGCGTTTTGAATAGGCAATTAAAGTAACGTAAATGTGTATTGGGTATAATTATTTTAAACTCTTTGTAAGATGTATAACATCTATGATAATCACTCGTTCATCAACCACGTAGGACTGCCAAAGCCGATCGGTTTTATATTATATTATATATATAAAAATAAAAAATTAAAAGGAAATTTACACCTACTGGAACATTATACTTCTCTTTTGGACGATTTAATATTAATCGCGTGTAAATTATCCTAGTTTACTATCCATAATCTATATGATGAAATAAGACACTGTCTTGGTCTTCGACTAAACTATAATACTATTACAAACAGTAATCGCTAAAATATAAGCATATAAAAGTATATCAGAATACTATGAGTTTCACGTGGATATATAATGAACTGCACGAGCATTTTTATCATTATTCACAACGTTTCCTATTGTGATACTATATATATATTATACAGTTAACATGAACATTCCCCGCAAGAACACTTAAAATTTGCAGATATATTTGAAAACGTAAAATTGTCAATGCATTTATTTTATGAAAAATGAAAATACTAATAGAAGCTGCACCGCCAAAATTCGACCTACTATATGCATAACGTACTTTCAAATAAATGTGAATAATAATATGCACCATGGTATTTTATGATGCGTGTATAATATTTACACATGATGATTGCTTTATTATATGTTATACACTATACGTATTCTGCATTTGTTCTACAGTTCTTATTATGAACTAAATGGTTGCAGTGACTTTATGGATGTCGCGAAACAATGACTTAAGTGTGGGGACGTAACCAAGTTGCCACATCGAATGTGAACGGAAACGACGTTCTTATTTTAGTTGATTCTGCTTGCTTCGTGCTCATGCAGCGGATAATTTTTACATGGGAAATTATTTTCCACAGATCAAAGAAAAACAATAATAATACACAACATATGAGTATATTTGCTGTTTGTCATCGGTACATCTATTATACCCATCGGCTACGAATTCCCTATGATGGATTTAACATTTTCACACAAAACACTATCTCCTATCACGTCTCGTTAGAACGAAGAACCATTAATGATGAGAACAATATTTCGCAAACTCACTTGTTCATAATGATTATTTATTAAAAATTAATGTTTTTACTAACATTTTCGAATGACAATAGTTAAGTTCAGTTGCAACAAAAAAAAAAAAAAAAATTAAAATAAAAAATAATGTATTATGCAGACTTTCAACATAAGAAAGTTCAAAATTATTATAAAAGAAAAGAAAACTACAATATGTTTATGTTTAATTTATCAGTGTACGTCGGGTTATACGTCCATAATAATTGAACACTTATGCCTCATGAGCCTATTTCAATATCCCGTAATCCTATTAGTATTTAGTATTCAAACGTATATAAATAAGTGTATACCGTATATATAAAAAAAAAATATATCAAATCGGTAATAGAAATACCGTCGAGCACGGTAACGAATATTTAACGAAAGTAACGAAGGATTTAGATACAGAAACTATTTTGACATGATTTCTAAACTAACCATTCACACTCGATACTGGTTAGCGTTGTATAAAACTATAAACAACATATATACCTAAGTTTACATAGGTACCTATAGTTTATTTATTTATTTGTTTTTACATTTTATCTAAGAACTTTCAGTAAAAACTATAACAATTCAACAATTATTACTAAATTGTGTAATATAGTTTATTAATTATGCATTTATGACGATAGTACTATATAACTACGTTATTACATAATACAGCAAAAACAATAACAGAAATTATAAATTATAATAATAATGTGTAATCATGCAATAAGATAATAATAATATAATATCGTGATGAGAGTGAGAAGGTAAAATTGATTAGCGGATAAAATCAGTCTTTTTTTTGCAGGACGAAGATACGAGAGAAATTAATAATTCTTGTATTATTTAATAATTTCATCTTATGGAGATGGTATATAAATAGAGATGATGAGAGTAGATGATTTAAAACTGCTATTAATATGAATATCTAGTTATGGGTTAATTCTGGCTTTAAAATCGTTGAGAAATTTAGAAATCGAGTTTTCAGACGTAGTGTTGGTATAATATTTTTATTGTTGCTGTTTCTGATCTACAATATAAATTCAATAGAACGTCGACATGTACATACTATATCGAGTAACAATGATATCGTTAAAATATATAGAGTCAAGATATAATCTGAATGGTAACTTCTATATATTTATTAAACAAGTTGTAAGCTGTTTATTTGTTTTAAAATCAGTCAGTATATTTCGATTATTACAAAAACGTATACACTTACTCGGGCATTTTTCTATAAATTATATATTTGAATAGTTTTTTAGTTTTTAATAAATTAAATTAAATACACAATTATAGTTTATTAGTTTAATTAATTTGAAGTACAAAAAATGCACAAATTATAAATAGATATACGAAGTCTAGTAGGTATATAAAACGTGTTAATATTAGGACAGATAAAGATCAATAGGATCAAATTATTTATTTTTTTGCATTTATAATTTTATATTTTTTTACATAAATTAATAAAATAGCGAATAACTGTATTTTAATGTAATCTTAAACATAGGATACTATTTTTTAATCATTTAAACTTTAAAAGGAACAACACAACAGCTTATATCGTATTCACTGTACAGTTACATTATTAGGAGTAGGTTATACTACTCCTAATCCACTTATCAAATATCTGTTTAAGATTAAACTAAATTCTATTATACCACAGCGATTCTCAACCTTTTTGTGGTCATGTACAACTATCAATTGCTCATTTATAAATAGTTTGTTAAAACAAATATCTTTGATTTATAAAAATAAACGGATAATGTACTTATTTCTCGTTATAACATAATAGAAAAGAGGTCAAGAATTGAAAAAATGTAAATGTTTTTTTACTATAAAAAAATATTATTTTATTAAGAAAAATATAGCTAGGCCGTAACTCGTAAGTATAAGTAAAACGTGAGTGAAAAATCTGGAAGAAATTCGATGCAGACCGATTGTTTTTTAAAACATGAGAGCTGTTGATATTCATCAATACCAAGATTTTTTCGAATATTGGAATATTGTATAATTATTAAATGCCCATGATACTTTGATAATTTAATTTCTATAATAAAGTAGGTATTAATCATTTCATCCACTGTTAGTTCGGGTAAAATAAGTATGCCGCAGAACACTATACAAACAATATTGTACTACCTACATATAAACTATGGCATATAATATTATATCCTGTTAAATTCGAAATTCGAGGGGGAAAAAATGTTATTCAAAATAAGTTTAATAATCAAAAAAAAAAAAATATGATAAAGGTTTATAGGTAATCATAAAATATAAAATATTTATACTAAAATTATAAGTTATGAGTTTTAGCTATAATACAAAAATTTTCAAAATATTTTATGAATATTAATTTCAATAAGATACTTTTTTTTTGTTGCCATTTCCTTTTTAATTCTATTAAATTTTAAATAACACAATAATTTGTATAATGAGTCTGAGAGAGAGGGATGCATTTAGTTAATTTTGGGTTATAACATATGAATATCCTAAATGAAAAAGTCATCCATTGGTAATACCTTATCTTACATTATGAGATACCTAAATTTGTTATTTTTTGATTTTCCGAAGAAATATTCTATTTAGTTACATTAAATAAGAAATTTATCATGAATTAATATCAAGATTGAATTATAAAAATACATTTTATTTTAAACACGTTATATAATATATATTATGTGCTATGTACCTACCTAACTTTATTTAGGTATACGCAATATTTTATGGGGATAAGAAATTATATTTATTAAAAGGTTAATTTATTGATATGTTAATAACAGTATGAAAAATACTGGTAACATTTCAAATATTACGTTATAGTGAAAAAAAATTCGTATCAATATAATATTGTAATTTACTCGTAACTGCTTAGAACATATATAAATATGTATATATTAATACTACAGAAATTAAATCAGACAAAGAAATAATTTCATCATCGAATAGCTCCTTTTTATTAATTTTATATACTATCATTTACCATTTAGTACATCGATTCTCCACTACAGTCTATAATTCTATATAATACATTAATAGTTTATACATAAATATATAAATTATAAAACTAAAAACTAATTAAAAGCAATGAAAAAAAATTGAATTTCAAACGGAAATAAAGGTAATTTAGTAGTTTGAAAAAAAATCTATATTTTTTTACCACATCAAAATAAGTAAATTGATGTAAACAAATAGCCAATTATTTTTCACAATAGAGTAATAATATTACACAGCTTATTATTTTGTTTGTACTGGAAAGTTTAACATATGTTGATATTATGTATAATGTATAATGAATTTCTGAAGTATGAAACATTTGGAAATTTAATTTAATATATATGTTGACACTGTTCAATCTTTAATCGGAAACTATTGATCAATAATTTGAATACGCATATTAATAAAAGTGTGTGAATAAAAATATATATTATTTCATAGGCAGGCACGGCATTAGAATTTTTTTCCTGGTGGGCCGGGGGCGGGAAAGTACAATTGCACTTTTTGGATGGGCAAGCCTAACAATTGTACTTGTCAATAAAAATGAATAAAACAATTTCATCATTAAGGTTAATATATCTGTGAAAATTACATGACTGCATACAACATATTAAACTAATGGCATACATAAATATAAATAAATATAAACTTAAATATAAATACTTGTATGGATATTGAAAATAATAATTAATGATAATATGTGTAAAATACTAATATATACTACCGTCGAGGGTGTCGATTGTAGTCAAGACCTCTATATTATATGATTGAAATGAAAACTAAATATTATACCTATCAATACACCAACAACATTCAGCGATAACATGAGAGTTTAAAGTTTTTGTTGATATATCTAGTCCTGGATACTGAAAGTTATAGACGAAACGTACAAAATAACCACATGTCGCGCGTGTAATAATTCTATAGGTACCTAAATTATATTATCTAACGAACGCGTGTAAGTATATGATTCGAAAATATTTGGACCAAAAAACATATTTTTTGAAGAAAACCACGTGGAAATAATGAAACATCGTTCAACATCTAAATTCTTGTTTTTACCAACTGCATACGAGTGCAGAGTGCAGATAATATTATGGGAACACTGCTACGGGACGTTTGTCTCGGTACAAATGACAAATCGTTACAAGCGAACACTTATTACGCGCGTGTATAATAATATTATCGACGCGGGTGTGGCTCTAAGTGGATTCTCTCTGTGTGAGCCTTAGACGAGGGTAACTATATATAAACATAGTAATATGTACATGTGACACTGCACAGCCAATATAATAATGCACATTATTTAATAATAATAATCGCGCGTCGACCGCCACTGTCGGCGTCGCAGCGGTGCAGCAGGTCGCGGTAAGAGGCACGACGGCCGCCGCCGAAAGATTACGGTCGCACACAACTTTGCGAACATTTTCGTAAATATAATATATTAATCGGATCAGCCGTCGCGGGATTAAGAGGTGGTAGCGGCGGCACCATAATCCGGATTTACCGCAATCGCGTCACAAACCGCTGTGCAAAATAATTCTATATAATATATAATATAATATAGTATAAGCCGACGACTATAAATTGTACACGCACGGTGTGTGAAATACACGTTTGGGTTTTATTTTTTTTTATAATATTTATTTGAAATCATACAATTTGTAAGTTATTTTTTTTTTTACGAGGAAAAAAGTCGAAAAGTTATTTGCGGCCAGTGGTGATGATGTGAAGTGCTTATTGTCGAGGACATCCGCGAAGGACCGCGACGTCAGTCTTTTATCCGTGAACACTTGACTCTTGAATGTTCAAATAAAAACAGAGCTCGTGAGTACATATTATGATTTTAAAATGGGAACTTCGTATACATGCAATGATATAATTGTACAGTGAATGTTCAAAATGACTTGAATTTAATTTGTGGTTTGCTGTCAAAAAAAAAAAAATCAAAATTTTAAACCAAACGAACTTTGGCAAAAATCAAAGCTGTGGTAGTATATGTTATACATATATAATAGAATAGTGTGATTGGATTATCGAAAAACGGTACTGCACTGCCAGTGAATCGAGGAACAGGTAAATATAATAAATTAGGGTTGGACTTTAATGCCCTAAATTATCTCTTTAAAAAAAAAAAAAAACCCATTAAATTTGTTTATAATAGTTTAAAAAAGGTTATTTATGTTAATAGTAGGTAATTTACGCCATTTAGTGGATATGTCTTTTGACTTAAGTATTTATTTATTATACTTGTAAATTATTAATTATAAAATTTAAATTTAAAAAATACATTTTATTAATCGTACCGTTGGTCGACGGACGTTCGAGTTTGTTATATTTTAATGTCACAACAATGAACATTCATTGATAAATTGTGATAAATGCTTTAGTAAAATAATATATACCATAAAATGATCGAGATTGCATTAAAAATTCCACATTTATGCGAATATAAGAAAAGAAAAAATGATCACTTTAAAATTAATAATGGCGTGAATTGCACACACATTGTCTATACATAACGCGTTGCTGATTACTAGTTACTACTACTACTACTACTACTACTACTACTGGACTTGTGTGGACTTTCAGTATTTGCGCGTTTTGGAACACCAGAGAAAACAAGATGGCATTGTGCATCAAAATCCCGCAGTCCTGGTTTAATAATGAAAGTACGTACGTACGCGAATTAAACGTAAAATATAGGCTTTCGACGGATATATAGGTAGGCGTTTTGACGTGAAAAACGAATGAAGCCGCGACTCGAAGGCGGATCCCGGGGCGTATTTACGTTTGTATCCGGCACGCGCGGTAAAATACGCCGTCGGTTGTCCGCGGTTTTCGCGAGATGTACGATGAGGGGCGGACGGCGGCGGGTGAGCGCGAAAGACGACACAAAACGATGCTGCGGCGGCGGCGGCGGCGGCGTCAAATAATTCGCATTCAACCGACTACGGCGGCGGCACATGTTTTCCACCGCGGTTCAGTCGGCTCCGGAACGCGACCGCGTGGCCACGTGTTCTGCTGCTCCCGCTCGCTCGCTCGCTCGCATATTATACCACGCGCGACAAGGACGAAGACGACGATGATGACGTCCGCACCGCCGTCTGCAGCTACAGTACACCACCTGCAATAACGCGTGATTTATATTTCACGCATTTCCCGAGCACTCGAATCGTATACATACATATAGGTACACATATTATTGGATATTATAGACTTGTACGTGCCCACCCGTGTACACACCAGACGCGTGTTCGCACGCGCGCTCGTTCACGACATTTGACTTGTCGCCGCCGCAGCCATGGACTTCCAGAGCGCTATGGAGACGTTTGCCGAGGCGTGGGTTGTGGCCAGCGCCAAGGGCACGTTCACGTATCCACCGATGAACGGTTTCCAGGTCAGTGATGCATTGTTTTTTTTCTTCCGCGCGAGAGCAAATCCATCGACCACTCGCGCTGTTAATATTTCTCGATTGTCGTAAAAGACAAAAAACAAATAAATAAATAAACACACGCATACTTCGTTCGTAACGATTTCTCGGAATAGTTAAAAAAAAATTGTGCGTACACACCGCCGCCGTGCAGGACATTTACGATAAAATGTTTTATTTTTACGCGTATTTTTTTTTTTCTCATTCGAAATCTACGCGCGATTTTAAATAAATTATTTTAGTTTTATTGCCATATTGGCCACTAGGCGAGTTTGCACCAGTATATAGCTGCAGCAATGTCAGCCGTAGCACGAAAATAAATATTATTATTGCACATAATATAGTATACTATGTAATGTGTGTGTGCATTCGAATGCACGCGCGCACGTCAAAGTACGAAAGTAAAAAATACGTTCATTACTCATTCTTACACGCAAACGCTAAGGACAAAAAAACACTTTATTCCAACATTTTACGTATTACGAATGATAAATCACTGGTTTAAGACAAATCGTTAAACCGTTTAAGTGTTCTAACCCAAAAATTTTCAATTTGCAATTTTCTGCCATTTGAAAACTTTAATAGTAATGTGAAGCACCGACGTGCCAGTGATGATTTTTGATTATCGTTATGAAATTATGACACATTTATAGAATTTATGTGGTTATAATATCTATAACTAATATGCTTCGTATAACGTATATTATTATTGATATTAGATTAATGTTACGTTAAAATTCTAGTTTGGATAATACGTGTTGGTACATACCTATACCTACATTATAAATACTATCAATTGAAATACTTTTAATTTAATTTAAGTTTGAATACTGAAATTTGTATAAAAATATTATTAAAATATTGAAAAATTGAGGAAAAAGTTTAAGAATTTAAAAAAAAAACAAATCTAAACATATTTATATTTTTATTTAAACTTAATATTTAAAATATATGTAATAGTGTTATAAAAAAGTATAAAATATGTGATTTTTATTATAGAGCTAATATTAAAAACTTATTTATTAAAAGCAATGCAAACATTTAAAATCTTTTAAATATGTTGCAAAAATACTACTAGAATGGATTATTAAAAATTGTAGTTTCCAAGTTATTTTAACGTATTAAGTTATTCTTTTGTAATAAATATTGAATCATATTAATTCAAAAGTTATGATAATTATTGTGTACATAAAATGTATGATATTTTTTAGATTATCTTACATGAGATCAAGGCAAAGGCCTAAAACATTTTTAAAATGATTTTAATAAAACAAGAATGCATAATACAAAGTAGTTACACAATAGTACAATACACTCAATTATTTTAAAAAATAAAATATAAATTACCGAAAATAGTAAGTTTATGGATTATATAATCCTCAAGTTTATAAAAATTATAATATTTATCGTAATACCGCAGATTTGGCGGGAATCCGTCAACTGGTGGTTTAGAAGTTTTTCCTCCCAATAAACTATATAAAAAAAAAAAAAAATTTAACCACCAAGTGCAACAATAGGGCTTTAATTCGCAAAACGTGCCCGTTATGCAACAGATTTGTTTAAAGCCAAGTTAATCTGTACGCAACTAACTCGCTCGTAAATGTGAGTGGCAAAGGAGAAGTAGGGTAGAAATACCTCACCTACCAACACTCGAGAACGTTGTATTCGCTTTTTTCTCTTTCTTTTTTTATCCGTTAAAACGTTTAACGCTTTGATTTCGTGTCTTATGGATAAAAGTGCATGCACTTGAACAAACGTTTGGAGTAAAAAGCTTTTAAATGGTAAAAAATAGACCAACTGGTTGTACTTTTCGAGTGTTTTTTCTTTCGTATTCTTTTCATTATCGGAATAAAAACAAGAGTTCTCGATTACCGCGTACTGTAACCAATCGACTTTCAATGTAATAATATGCTCTGCTCAAAGCACGCTATTCCACTAAATCGTACAATCATATCTTCATTATTTGAGTTGTACGCCAAAATTAGTTTAAGATATTTTAAATATAAAAATACTTTTTATGAGTTCAAATATTTTACCGTACATCATACGTGCACAATAAATGTTTATATTTTTTTTTCTCAGAGGATCTATAATTAAAATTAATTTCATCAATTATCACCATAAAATAATACTCAGATATTTAAACAATTCAACATTAAAATTGTATTGTTTCAAATAACAATTTTCATGACATATATTCAATATAATAATATCTTCATTCATTGGTACGCTAAATGTGATACTGTGAATTTGTAATTAGTAAGTTTATACCTAAGTAAAAATGATAATACATTTAAATTAAAAGTCTTAAATTGGAATACTGAATTAGAACTGTTATTATTATGGAATCTGCTATAATATTTTATAAATAGTTTTATAAAATTTCAATAAATGAAAATTTTTAAGTTATTTTTAAGGTTTTTAACTTTTTAGGTACCATTTATTTTTATATAAATATTAATCACATAAAATGTAAAAAACACATATTAAATAACAGTTATTAGTATATATATATTTTTAAAATAATCTATCATTTAGAGTTGTTTTATTTCGAAATATTATTGTTTACAGAAAACACGAAATTAACAGCTATAGCAGAATAATTAAAATTTCAGAAGCTGCGGTATCGAACCGTGGTACCTCATTTCTTTGGGATTTGTTTTTTGTACTATCAAAAATCAAAAGTAGTTTAGTTGTCAACCAAGAATGTATATTAGCTGAACAACAGTATAAATTATTTTATGAGCGTGTCTGTCTTAAATCTAATAATAGCAGCAAAAAAAAAATAATAATAATAATAAAAATAATTTTACAATTAAATAGTTGTGATTTTGTTTCGTGGTTCTTCGTTAAAATTATGAAAACATAGATTTATAATTCATAAGTAAAACAATATAAATATTTGGGGATTACTTGCGGTGTATGTATAGGTAAATTTTACATTTAAGAAATTCAAAGTGCGTAATTCGAATACGACCAAAATGTATACCTACTCATTACAATAATAATTTAGATAAACATTTTTTCCTAAATAACAAGGAAAATATTGTATACATTTTTGTCGTATTTTAGTTATGATGCGTTCGTAATAATTACGATGCTTATAATATGTGCGTGAAATCTGAATAATAATTACTAGTTAAAGATTATCGCATAAAATAATTATTGATCATATTAATGAGTTTAATAAGTGTATCACAATGTTAAATCGTATGCATAGTTACTCTGGTTGAATCGCTTCGTTTTATCGCAATCGAAGAAATTGTTTTGACGCATTTACGAAGGTCGACGGCACTGGGGCCACAGAACTCGTACGATATATCTATATATTTATATAAAATATACATAAATATATATATATATATATATATATATACTACACGCACTCACATTAATGTTCATTTACATAAATAGTGATATAACATTTTACACATAATTAAAACATAATACAAATCTTGATTGATATTACGTGTTTACTGTTTATATTCTTGAAAGAAATGCCAAATCGCATATAAACTATTTAAACTCGTGGTGTTTTCAACATGCATTTTCAATGTTTATTACACGTGAAGCACGGTAGGAGATGTGATTGTACAAAAAACCTTTTGCACGCGGGTGAGCGCACACCCATCACACAAGCACAAATATTGAAATATAAATTATGTAATAACACACGCGCACAAATATATAATATGTCGAAACAAGTACAGGCTAATCAAAAAATTAAAAACAAGAGGAAAAAACCAATAAAATCGACTAACAATAATAATCCGTTGCGATAATTGTTTCGAAAAACGCGATGAACCGTTCAATGCATGAATAATATTCAAACCACCATTGCAGCGTATCTATAAAATGTATGATTTATGAATACTGCTGTATTTTTCGATGTTATTCACTTGCTTGATGCTTCGCTCATGATTTTCTTTTCCCATTTCAGTATTATACACTGTTATACAATATTGTCCATACAAAATCAAAAATAACTGACAGTATTATGTATACGTTTAATACATAGTTACATAATTACCTAAATATATAAAACAAATTACCAATAAAGGATTTTAGTAATTATATAATAATTCAATCCAAACTTTTATATAGAAGATACTAAACTGCATCATATTAGGTTGTCAATAATAAAACAACGTACAGAGCTCTCATTTGAGTCAAATATTTGTAAAAAAATATCTTCGTCCCTACATTATGTATGGTTCTCTGAAATAACTCCTTATTAAATATACGAAATATAGACGAAAAAAATTGTATACGGATTACTAGTAAAAACTGTCTGAAATTCTACATAAAATATAAACGGAACATTTCTGTCGGTTCCGCAATGGATTTCGCGCCGATGATGATGTGTATCACTGCACCAAGGACCGACCGATATCTGCAGCAGAGTATATTATGTATGGTTTAAGTGCGCGTACATAATATTATAATATACAATATACATAATTGCTATTACGGGTTAGACTATGTAGAGTAATACCTATATACGCATATGGGAAATACTAATTATTATTCGGCAACACCACGCGTGTGATATTAACATAATACTCGTGCGATGTAATATTATGTACGAACACAGAGAGATGGACGCGGACTATTGCGGGATATTGTGCATGGGATTTCGGCAAATCACGTATTCGAAACTATCCCTGGACGAATAACGACCGCAATGACATTTCACCGTCGTCGTCGTCGTCGTCTCGCAGAGTAAACATATTATTATTATCTTGTATCATAATATTCATAATGATACCCTATATATGTACAGTGTACATATTTCGTTTCTCCTCGAGGCGTGACGTTTGCGTATGTATAATATATTGTATTATAATATAAATGTAGACCACCTGCAGGTGTTATGGGTCCTATATGGTATATGCTTAGTTGTGCCTATCCGTGTATTACACGTCATATTATACGCTGGGATTGCCCGCTATACCGCCGAGTACAACTACTAAATAATATACTTATGGATGATGTTGGACGATTGTCCGCACGCACGAACGTTTATCTTACCCCCTAATTTAATGATAGATCGTAGGGAGTTATGTTTGAATCACGTATGACTCACAAATTATTCGCACCACTCATTAGTTCTATATATTTATCTATACATGAAGTATTCACGAAACACACACCTTCTGAACCCTATATTAACTGTTTACTTAAATTGTACTGTAAATTATTGTAGTATAATATAAGAAATCGAATTTAAAAACTCGTCGTAGCTATATTAAAAATGTATTCTGTATAATACAATTTCAGCACGCGTGGTATAAATAATATAAGATTCGAGAGAAAACGAGTTTGAGCCGTCACTGATTATCGCGTTTTATATTTAATACACTGGACGCCGCTTATAATACTTACTTTGGGACCGCAGCACTAAGTCAACATAAAGTCTTATAACCGAATAACCCTTATTGGCAAAGTGAGGAACAAACATTTCAAATAAATTATTGATATTATTTTGCTATTTAAATTTTACAAATTTAACCGATTTTAGATGTTAATTATTATTTATTTAAAAATATGTTATTTTTTATCACTATGGACCATTTCGCCGATATACTACTCGCCGTATTGCATATTATCTCAATAACGATAATCACTCTATAATATTATGTTAAATACGATAAATCATAAATGGCACTTCTATGGAGTATGAGCCGGAAACCATTACTACTACAAGATACAACATAAATCATTTTTTTTATAACTTTTCGAAATTATTTTGAAATTTTACCAAAACTGCAGGTCTATAAATTATCACAAATTTTTTTTACGAAATTGCAGGAGGGGTGTTTGAGCAAATTTTGAGTCTTAAATAACTAAAGTAGCGATTCTTATATAACCGGTTTTTTTTTCTTTTCTACGTGCTGAGATATATGCCTTGATTGTTGCGGACGATTTTGAGTCCCATCATATAAGCGACTGAACCTTGAGTAATATCATCCATGTATCTTACAAGCGGCTCCTATGTACCTATATAATAAATTGTAATTCGTGCGCGGGATGATGTACACGGCCACGACGGCATACACGCGGCAGTAGCGGTGGGGGAGCCGAAATCGGCCCCGGGATTACCGCAAAGGTTTCGAAATTATTGCGCGAGCGAGCCGCTAGAGATTAGGACTCCGCCGCCGCCTCGATATTATATGCGCGCGTAACCGGCCGCAGCGTAATGATACTGTATATACCCGCACTGCATCATAACCAATTTCCTCTTTCCACCCCGCGCCCGGCCACGATCACCTCGGGAATCGTGCAATATCGTTTTATGCGGTTCGCGCCGTTTTGTTACTGTATATTATACCCCTCGCGATATTGCATAGAATTATATATATATATATATTGTATAATATGTATAATATTATACACCTATCGGCCGTGGCCTAAGCCGGACCATCGTGCGGTTGTTATAACGACATCGCCACCGCCACCCCGTATATATATACGTGACGCGTGACATGCGTGTGTCATCCCCTCCTCACACATTGCAATTTTACATTTTTTTTTTTTTTTTGGCAAATATTTAGAATATAATTAGCATTTGCTTGCCAACTTTGGAATCCCGAATATTTCCTTTCAGGGAGGAGCTGGGAACAACACGTTCGAATAAGCATAACAGATTTTGCGAACAAACTGATGAAGAAAGAGTCTTGGTACTAGTCGTGCAAATGCATGCTAATTACATGTTAAATATTTGCTAAAAAAAATTTGTAAATTTGCAACGGCGGGGGGGGGGTAGAGATACATACGTTGACGCGTAACGTGCGGCTACCTCGAAAATATACAGGTGCTCCACATCGTAAAAAAGTACCCTCTATTTAACCTCATCAATTATTCATCCGCCTCACCGTATATCGACCCGCTTTAGTATAATAACGCGTTCGAAAATAAGAATTTAGGAATGAAAGGCGTTTGCACCACTCCCTCTTTATTACGCGTTAGACGTTTGCCACTAGCATACGCTCGTTGCAATGATAACACTTCTCGCGTAAACTCGTAACCGGGATAGTCGAATTGCACTTGGCTCGAAAAAAGGTAATAGTTGAACTGCACTTGGATAAAAACCCAAATCAGGTAGTTATCGAACTGCACTTGTTCAAAAAATTTAAATTTGACGATTTTCAAAAAAAAAATCAAAAAAAAATGAACAAAAAATGTATAATAATTATAATATAAATACTATATTATAGAATATAATATAATATAATGTATAATAATATAATATAATAGTTATAATGTATAAATATATAATTAACATAATGTGATGTATAAAACAATCATTTTCAACCACGCCAATGATTAAAATCATTGTCAGTCCTAAGCCTGTTAGTGGCAAAGAAAATGAGTGTTTACTAAATGTTTAACTCTTTGAAATGTATGATAATTTGACTACTACCCGCTTTTTACCCGAGTGCAACATGACCATTACCTTTTTTGAACCCAAGTGCAATTCGACCATACTCCTCGCAACGCATATGAGCGTCTTTTTTATGTGATTAGCAGGAATGTCTATTACCACCACCCCCCTTCCTACCCATATGAACAATATAATTAGAAAACGAACCTTTTTTTCTGGCGTCGATCATATTTACGTTAAACATTTTTTTTTTTGTTGAAAAATTGATTTATCAACGTCATTTTGTTTTGGTTTAATAATTTTTACCTGTATCACGCGTACGTATTACTTCGTATTTAAACATTTGTCTGTGATTTGAAAAACTAGGTTTACAATGTGAAGGTATATATTTATTTAAAACTCTAGTTGCGTTCCGAGTTTATACTATACGTGTAAGCCCTAAACGTTTTAAAATCAAATAGCAATGCCGCTTAATGCTTACTGCTTACTAATTCGTTTCGCCACTGAAACAGTGAAACCATTACCATAAATTGTATATATTTATATATATCTATTATGGGTTAGGTTGCGCCATCTGTTTTTAAATACATTTTCAATATCAGTGCGACTTTACATTGTTTAGTGAGAAGCAAACAACACAAAAAACAAATAAAATAAGAAATTTAAATTGAATGTGTCTAGAACAAAAGTTTGGTTCGTTAAATTACAGTAATTTGTATAATATATATAATAATAAAATCTAAATTATTTTCTAATATTTTACCATTTTAATATGCACATAACAATTGTTTTGCTGTATATCCTCTTATATCATTTCGTATCTATATGCATTGAAATGACGTTTCAAAATAAAACAAGATATTATAAATAAATAATATATTTAAATATCGTTCAAAAATTAATAATCTAATAAATCCAGTTACTGGATAATATTATAGGATATATGACAATAAATATGTTACAGTATAACATAATTTTATGATTCAACTCCATGCCTGGGCTTTGAACCGGTATAGTTAGTAAAAGAGCTCGTAAAAAGACATTTGGAATTTTATATTAGGTAATAAATGGTTTTCAATATTTTTTCATCAAGTAAGAATTATTCCTAATTAACTTGATATTTTGAGGAAGTCTATGATTATTTGTCTACCTAAAAAATAAGGGTAACTTAAAAATGGCATAAGATACTCGATATTAAAGCTTTATAAAGGTATAAGAATATACAATATATATATCTTAAAAATAAAACTATCTCTAGAACTTTATACAGTTTATACCTACATACAATGTGAATTAACAAAAAAGTGGTACATAAACGTCATCATCATATATGATGTATATTTAAAAGTTGTTAAGCCCGTGGTTTTGGTTATATATATTTTGGTTCGTTTATTTTTATATCATGCCTATTCTATTCGACATTTTTAAAACCTATAAGTTAGAAATTATTTCGCATCGCATAATGAACTATGAATAATAACTGGGTTAAAAAAATGTGTTCAGCACAAATACAAACTGAAGATATCCAGCTAATAATAGTAAAAATAATTTATTATTAATACTATAAAAATCTATAACATGTTTTCAAACAGAACGATTGACAAAATTATAATTAATTTGATTACGTATGACTGCTTTTAAATTATACAAATTTTTAGTTTAGAATAACTGTATAATTAGTGGTTCATCCTTTTATAAATGCAAGGTCACAATAATACGAACTGTCATTGCACAAAATACCTACACGTAATATTATATTTACATAAACTCTGAATGGTTTTTTTTTTTACAACGACCTTAAGTAGAATGTATTGACATGGTTCAATAAATTACTATTCACGATATTGATGTATGTGTTGAAAAAGTTACATGGCTAATATAAATTTAGGGTGTTCGGAATAAAGACTATATCTCACTTTTATGTAGTTTTATAACAGTCGGAATACAACCATTTAATTACTGTTTAGATGACATTTCACGGACAGCGCATTCGTTTTAATTACGAATTAGTTAAGTCGTTATTAAACATCACGCATTCTACACAATCGCTACTGCGGCATTTTAGGATGAAGATATTTTTTAAAAAATAATTCTTTTCTTTACAACGACAAGGAAAATAAAAACAAACTTTAAATTCTGTCAAAAAAAGAATCATTGTATATTATATTATTATATAATAATAATTTTAACTCGAGACTAAAATTTAATCTGAACTAGTGGACGATAAACCCTTGTATGCTAATATATGTTTGAAATTAAGATGTGCAAATCGTTTTTGTGCTCCGAATTACAAAACTAAAACATGAGTATAGGTACTGGCAATCTATAGTATTTGTACAACAATTATTAAAATCGCTCTCATTACACTATAATTTAATTATATTAAAGTATATGAATTTGCCATGGTTTGACATCCAGTACAATATTGCTGATAACATTTTTTTAAAAATCAATACGAACATTTATAAAATGGAACGAAACGAATTAAGATTAAATATATATGTGTACCGGCACGATTCGTATTTTTTTCACGAAATCGGATAAATGATTTGCCGAACAGTATTTCAGCAGATTGGTTATATAGTAATTTATTCTTTTCAAATTGGTTATTATATCTTTATCGTTTAAGGTTATAAAATTATAATGTCTTGGTAAGACTAATACCGAAAGAAATTTAAAAATCACTCATCGTGACCCTTGACGTCAACGGATATCGATGCGATTTTATTTTCAGTGAAAATTCTTACGATAGCCTACAGGTAGTTGCCAAATGTATAACGATACTATAAACCAGGGGGTGGCCAACATGACTATTTACGCGAGCCACATATATTAATGCAATTATAGCCAAATTATCTAATCTGTTCTTTTATACCACAAAAGTAATAAAAATAGCTAACATGGTTGATAAACATGTCAAATTACGAAATATGAAATTATATCGTTGTTAAAATAGTTTGTGTCGAATAGATGGTCATCTCACAGAATTACTAAGAATGCTCTTACATCAATTCAACCAAATCTTAAGAAGCTTACTAAAAAAGTAAACACGAAAAAATACCACGCAAACATATTTAGCTTAATGTTATATTTTTTTTTATTTATTATTCATATTAATTTATTATTTTTAATTTATACTCTATTATACTATTTTTTTTTATAAATGTATTCAAAAAAAATAAAAATTTTGGTTTATGTAAATAAAACCGTGAGCCGCATACATTTATGACGAGAGCCGCAATTTGGCCAACCCTGCTATAAACTATATATTATATATAATTATATAACTATTGTGTCTCGACCTGCAAAACTACGTTCATGATTTTATGTTTTCTTTAATTTTACATAGGAATCGATGAAAACTTGTTGTTTGGTTTAATAAGAATAATGTAATGTTATCAATACGCATAATATACTTGGTATGTAAAATACTTGGTAACAGTATGAGTTGATGAAATTTAATGTCTCATGCCTCAAAATTTGTATATATATATATAATTTTAGTATAAAATGCTGTAATTATTATAAATTATACTATACACACTCGGGATAATTTTACTATGCCATTGACCGAATGACATAATTAAAGTAATATTGGTTTTTTTTTTCTTTGCAGATATCATGGGCTTAAGACAAAGGTGTATCAAGTTATTTAAAAATATATTTTTACTCTTAAATATATATAAAAAAATATATAGCATACCTAATCGTTTTCTTTGCATATTTATTGGGAAACTAAAAATTCATGTTACCAGCATAGTAATACCTGTTACTTATATGTAATATGATATATTTTTAACATCTTCCCACTCAATAAATATGTTAAAACCATTTAAAAAAATAAAATTATGGAAGTGTTTAATGTATTATTTATAGGCATATATTTAAAGTTCATGAATAACAAGTTGAAATATACATACACTTAGATTTAAGTACAGAGCTGGATTGGGATCTAAAACTTTACGGGGTTTAAACATATTTTAATAGTTCTTTTTAATGCATAAGTTCCAAGTTCAATAGAAGTACATACTACAAAAAATATCTAAATCAATAAATATCTATATATATTTTATATTGTATGGAAATAAATATATCAAACATTATTAAAAATACTTTACAATGTAATTGAATATTACGTTTGACTGTTCATACAAAATGTAATCTTATGAATAAATGCAACATTATCATAAGTCCACCATTTTATTCAGAGAACAAGCTTAAATGATTAAAGTAAAAATTGTTATTAAAGATAAATATTTCTAATAATGCATATGTATTATATAAATAAAATTTATGTGCAATTACTAGTTGAATAAATTATGGGCCTGATTTCGCGCACGGAACCATTTCGGCTTTGGCCAATCATTTTTTAAATCCTATTTTATTGCACATCTATAGAGTATTAAAAAAACTCCAATTTCAAACTTTAAGCGTAAATTATTTTAAAATAATGCATTTTTTGGAGAATATAATATATTAATCAAAACAGTAAACACTACACAATTAACTTATATCTTTACATATTACTTAACTTACATTATTCAAATTATAAATTCAGTGTAAACATAATATTATGGATTTTATTCTTCGTCAACCGCGTGTTTTCATTGGGTATTTAACAGCGACATGTATGTACAACATGTCTCCATAAAATTCTATTGAATGATACTCAAAATTCGTAATGACAATACGTTATTATATACGTTATTATTTACGTTCGAATTTCAAAAACAAAATCTTATTATATTACATAAAAGTATGGATGTGTTTACAGCGCGCACGTTAACGGTTTATGCTTTATGGGGATTTATACACAAATCCCGTTATCAACATCGGGAAAATAGAATACTTTCACACATCATATGTAAACATATATACTATATTATTATTTATATACAGCTACTATCACACCCTCACTTTGGGCCTTGGGGATGATTTAATGAAGGTTATATTCGATGGCAAACGGATATATGGTCGTCGAGGAAATAATAATATCATCTCTGAAAGATTGTCAAATATAAAATATGTCCGTATATATAGAAAAAATACAAATCTTAGGTATAAGCAAAAATATTACCGAATATTTTTGGGAGATATATTTTATAATATACAGCTATTGGCTATTGCCTGCGGTTGAGTTACCTGTATACAATTTAGCGGATGGGACGTAGTCGGGCAACAATGACAATTGGTTACTCGAGTAGAATTAAGATTTGTATATTTTGTATTTGTATTTTATTTTCTTTTTTTTTCTTTTTCTTTGATTTAAAATAATTCCACTTTGCAAGGTTCCGGTTGATGTCTTGCGAAAACCGCAATGTTCTCACGCATTATAACACTGCTGCAGAGTGTATATAGTTATAAATACACCTTCGGTCGCAGGCTACCCTCTTCGTCAAAAGCACTCTGCTCTACCGGCATTATAATTGTCGTGTGTCTTAATGATGACAATAGTTTAACTTTTCGGTCGGACGGTTTTTCACGCCGGATGCCCGTGCACTCGAATAAGTGCCAATTTTCCCGAAACATTTTACACGTCTAATGCGATTATTGAAATCAACTGCGTTGGTATTTTATGTATTATTATTATTGTTATATTATTATATTATTTGTATTTATTTTTTTTTTTCGTATATAATAACAATGACATTTTGCTTTTTTCCTTACTTGGATTTCATCACATCATTGTTCTTTCACATCGCGTATGCACACTATGTATATTATTTTAATGTATATTATTTACATGTGGGTATATTATTATGACAAAAAAAAAAAAAGGGAAAAAAATCTCGTGTCAACTTATATACACACGCTGTATATATAGTTCCTTTTTTCTTTTATTTATTTATTTTTATTTTTATTCCACGGCAAGGAGGAGGAAATATGGTAAAACGTCATAAATTTCTCTTAAACTAGATAAGAATTTTCTTCCGGAAAACTTTCGCGCCCACGTACATAAATCAAAGTTTATACGAACAATAATAAAATGTCCCTGTGATTACGAATTCACGGACTGCGTGCGGTCGATGAGTAAAAGATAAACTCGTCACCAAACCCTACTGCAGAGACCTCCCCATTATATTTGTATTCTATTTCTGTTTGTTTGTTTTTTTTCGTTAAACACAGTGACCCTGGACAAGTATAGTTTATCAACATGTTTTATTATTTTAATAACAGGAAAACGATTTATTTGCAAATATACGTACAAAATAGCATTATGTATAAATATATCCGAACAATAAATATAATATATATTATATTGAGAATATAGGATCATGTGATACCAGCGTGGCTCATTTTTAAACAAACACTGATTATCATGGAGTCGAGTTTGAACGAAAAACGTGATTATTCTTCTCTAACTTACATCATCATATTTGTTTTTTTTAATAATTACAAACACAAAATTCATAACCAGTGGTCACCAAAATCAAATTGTAAATAATTTAAACAAAAACAAATACTATCTTAATTCCTAATAAATAATATAAATACTGAATTTGGCGCTGTCGACTGTTAAACAAGTATTAAAAGCATACTATTTTATCATATTGTATAATATTACCATTTTATTTGTAATTTAAAAAAAACCAACCGGTATATGAAAGAAAATAATAGTTTTTAATTTTTTTAGTTTTCACAGTCTTTGAAGATGTAAATAATATGTTTACATTAGGTAATGTAAAATTTTTTATTTTTTTTTTTTACACCTATCTGTTAGTTTTTTTAATTACAAATAAGATATAGTAATATTATACAATATAATAATAAAATATACCATACAGCTCAGCACTTACAAATTATTGTATTAAATATCATAATGTTAGATTTATGTTTTTTATTTAAATGTTGCTATTTAATTAAATGCGAACAAACATGAAACTATTGATTTACATTAAATCTCGTTTGTTCACAATAGTCAATTGTTAAAGATTGGTATTCATCGAACAATCGTCTTCTTGATATGTGAATATATTGAATATAGAATAACTTTATACGGCAACAATGATATTTTTAAAGATTCGTCGTTTTTATTAGTATAATATTATAACATGCGCGTATTCACTGAGGTAAAAACGAAATTATGATAAACAGCTGTTTACATTATAATAATATGTATATAGGTAGTGCTGCGAATGAATATGATGATTTAATAAATGCAAACGTTCAATGAAACATCAAAACATTTTATGAACGATTCGGTTACATGGTGGTTGTGCACAATATTTTCAATTGATTAAAATATAATGAATAAAAAGGAACTATAATACTACCCAACCGTAATTTGATATGTGATATCAGATCGACACATTTTTACGAAATGTTACAATTTTAAATAATTATAATACGTGTATTTACATACACAGATAATGAGATAATCCACTGGCGATGGTATAAGCAGTATAACGTAGAAAATTAATATATTATCTGTACACTATGATGTATAATCATTTAATAATACTGTTCAGAAGTGCTGCAGATAATATATAAAATATAACAGATCTCGTTTTATGGCGGCGGCAGTTTGCTCATATTTGTGGTATGTTAGAGCGTCAAGTGCGCGGGTGGTGAAAAACCAGCAGTAAATCGGAACTAAATAGCAACACCGTGACATTGTAAAGTGGAAAAAAGGTGTCAACGTTACGCCGTAACTATTGTGTTACGTACGCGTATATACACCCGTTTTTCGATATACAAATGTATATAACATATAAATATATATATATATATATATACACCAACAGATATTTATTCTGCAGGACGACGACGCTAATAAATAAAAATACAATTTACGGTATTCGATTATTCCGTTTCAAAATCGCCTCTTCTTGGTTGGCTGATTCGGATCGGTCCACCATGATCTGCTAAAGAAGTGAAATAATACCTTATAACGAGCGCAGCGAAAAAAAAAATTGACTGCGAATAGAAAGAAGACGAATAATATAATATAGGTATGTTCCTGTATATAATAAGAATAAAATAAGAAAACGACCGGATAATAATGGCAACGGATGAAAAATATACCGTCACACGATCGGTGTACAATGACAAATTAGTTGGGATTTTTTCATTTTTTTTTTTTTCTCTCTATATTCCATCATCACCGTCGTGTTTTTCGTGAAGGCGGTGGTTGCGGCGATTATTCGTGGTGTTTTGTACTGATATAAATATAATATGTATATTATACATAATATAATATATCCTCCAGAACGTGCATATATATTTTTAATATTATTATTTATTATACGAGGCGAAACAAATATGGTTTCTCGGAGAGAGGCTAACAAACCGACAATGAACCGTAATCACCGCAATGATGATACATAATATTATTATGTTTCAGTATAAAACTACGTGTACACGTGTATGTGTACCTATATACCCATGTTTTAATCTATGCATGATATAATAATAATAGTATATTCATCGCCATAATTCGCCGTGAGAAAGGCAAACGATTTTCGAACATACATAATATTATAACATAATAATAATAATAATAATATTATACTATATACATATTTATTATACATTACTGTAATAATATTTTACCCGTTTATTATTATAATATATTTATACGATGTGCGTATAATTTGATTTTGCCACGTCTTTTATAACAGGAGGTGTTAAAGTTTATTAATTTTTATAATGTAATGGACGACGCGTTGGCCACTATTGCAGCTGCAGGTAGCGTGTGATCTATCAAAAATATGAATAAAATACAACTGCATTACTTTTATACGACGTATGTTCTGAATGTTTTCTGCTAATAAAAACGTATGTGTACATTTGCGTTGATATTTCAATGATAATGTAAAAAATAATATTTTGTCTTACATGAGTATAGGTAATTAGGTGTATACATACACGTAGTGTAGCAGTAGGTATTATTAGAGTTCATCAATCGTTATAGATGGTTATGTCAAAACCTTTTAGTGAAAAGATTTGATACCAGACTATTAAGAGGAGTCGTACATTTTTTTTTTATATTTGGTGAAATATGTTTAGTTTATATTACATGTTAAATAATCAATTTGCGTTTGTTAGTTAGAATCTATATTATGCTTTAATACTTGATATAATAATGTAATTTTTGTTGATTATTTTTATCTTTGTGTTTTTTTAAGGAATATAACATTTATTAGCTATAGCCATATGGTAAGAATTAATGTTTTTTCATTAAACTTGAAAAGATTATCCATCGATTGGCTAGTTATAATTAGATTGTATTTTCAATACATTATTAATAATATTATGTATACATCTTTAACGTGTATATTTTATTGTATTAATTTTTTAACTCTGAACTTATTCTATTCATTGTGTTACAGATGTATGGCACAGAGTTCTCATCTATAATCATGTCTCTCATATACTATAACGTAAAAACGTAAAATGTACTCGTGCTACTATAAATATACTCCATCTAGTAAAATAAAATAAAAATTTAGACGATCAAAAAATAAATGATGTTATTTTTACCAGGTGTGTTATTTATTCTATTTTCAACAACATAAGCCAATGTTTATGCTTAGAAGACATGCCTAGCTCTAGTGTATCGTGCTATTCACTAATTATTATTCGCACGTGTTGTACAAATATACTACACAATTTTTGAACGGTATATTGTTTGATAATAGAAGACACACGGAGTGATTGCCGACAATTTTTCAAAATTAAAAGACTGACATTTGATTCTTAAAACTTAACAAATATTTATTAATTTGTTATTTTATCATGTACAATATATGTATAACAAAGACTGTTAACCTGAATAAAAGTAATTGTAATCGGTGTAAATATGGTTTATAGAAGAAGAAATAGTGATTCAAATTGTGTAAAAATAACTTTTCAATGACATTGAATGCGCATACATTATTTTTTTTTTTTGAAATATCAAATTCATAATGTACAGTATTTTATTTAATAAATTACGTAAACTACACACATATACACACACGCACACACACACAATATGTATTATACATATACCTATATATTATTATAAACAAAAAAAAATACTGTAGATATCAATCATACCTTATTAAAAATAATTTATAAAACCAACCTTAATTAAAAACCAAATTTATTTTTATTGAATTTTACTAGTAACACATTAATCTATATTTAACAAGTATTATAGTTATATGAATATTATTTAGTTTTAAATATTAATACATATGTAAAATGTAACTTGTATTTTGTAAATTCGCTACAATATAGGTCTCTATTTATAATGCTATTAAAATTGCATTTTTATGTTCTTTTTTAGTGTATTTTATTGCTTTAATAGAAGGTGCATAATTAAAAATATTAATATTAAACTAGAATTGTTAAAATGTATTGGTAAGATTATATATTTTCCATAAAAGGACATTTATACATTATGTATTATATGACTGATATATTCGTTTTTTAGATTCTTTTCTTCGTAACTTCTGCATATTTTATTTGAAAAAAAAAACAGACACACTTCCTTACCTTTCATTTCATTAAACATTGCATAACTAATTTTATTTGTAATTTCTTGTTGATATACCATTACACCAATTTTTTTTAGATATGCATAACACATACATATACTCAGTATAAATTTAAGTACAATAAGTAAAAAGTTTACAATCATGATTATTTGAATTTTATTTAAAATAAGTATATAACATTATGAAGTACTGTATAATATAAACTATATTATAAAGTATATAACCTTTTTTTACGGTGGGTCAATTTGCTTCGGAATCTTGGCCAAAATTGCTTAGAGATTCATCAATAGAAAATTTAATGGAAGATGGATAAGAATTATTTTCTGATTATTTTATTTTTTAGTATTGTATTTTAATATAGTTGTAAAAAACAACACCTGAAGAAACAAATCTAGTCTATTATTTACAGCTTAATAAATTATTTTTAAATAGGAAATTACTACAATATTTTCAAAGCATAAGTTGGCTTGGTGGGCCAGTTAGGAAAGCTTGCCGTAGGTTGGAGACCCCTGGTATATAAAATGAAAATATTTAGATTAATATGATTGGTTAATCGATCAAAGGTTAATCAATTAATCGCCTATATTTATTTAAAACTATGAATATTTATTTTAAACCATTATGCATAAATTACTCTGTATCGAATGCCATATTATTATGATTAAATCAAATTTATTATCATTCGTTAACATTTTAAATAATTATTGTTAAAATATGTGGGATAAGAAATAAACACCCAGTTTAAAGTTAACAGTGATTTTAGATAGATGAATATAAATGCATAATGTATTGGGTTTCATACCTATACCTATAATAGTATAATATTATACTTAATTAGTGACTAAAATGACAACTTTTATTTATTTACTCATATTATTTATATGGAACATTGTATCTCCTTTAGAGCTACAAAACTAACTCCTGTTGTAGTATAAATAAAAAAAAAACCTTGGAAGTTGGAAGTATTAATTATAAAAAGTTTATATTTCCGAGAAATAAGTCAGAATGCATAATACATTCATGTCTATATGTTTATCTATATGTATAATTGGAAAATATGTATACCAGTATACCCCCTCAGAATATTGGCATCTTATTAACTATTAATTTTTAATAGCTAGTAGGTATTCGTATTGATTATATAAACATAATTATTACTTTATGTTTTTATTAATTTGTGTATATATTTATATTTTATAAATGTTTATTTACGAACAATTTATAACACGAAAAATGAGTTTTTTTTATTTCTTAATATTTAAAAAAAAAAAAAAAAATAAAAAATACTATTTTAGCCATATTATTTGCACCAAAATGAAAAGACGATATTTGATGTATCGTGACGTATTGACGTATTATTGTTGCAATAATGTTATCATATTATATCGATGGTGTAAAAATTACATCGTGAGACCATGTACGTATGTACAACAGTACGTACAATAAATATATCTCGCATATACACACTTGACAAATAAAAGTATTTTACACTCTGTGTATACAACGTGTACATAGATGGTGAGATACGGTATTTGATCGTAAAACATCTTCCGATTCGGTGGAGATGGCAACCAGCGATGATGGTGCTCCATTTTATGCTTTGGGTGTTAATATAGATATGTATTTACTATATTTATATGCTTTAGAGGTGTTCTGACCGTATCAGTTGGTTTGCTATATAGCGACGTCCCGTTACACCGTGCGAATACAATAAGAAGTAACTAAAAAATAATAATAAAAGCAATAGATGAGGGGAGAAGACGTAAAAACCATAGCTGATTGTTGTGTTTGTATATAAATCCTTTTCCGACGAAAAAAATAAAAATACAGTGCGGCCGACCAGCAAAGCGATTCTCGGAGCGGCATATATATATATATATATATGTATATGTGTATAAATGATTATTATTATATATAATATTATATTATTATACGCATTATTATTATTACATTGGCGGACACAAAAGCGCCCTCAATTGTACGCCTATTTAGCCACGGGATTCGCGCGTTTCGAATAAGCGATTGGACGGACGGAAGGTGCTGATGGAAAAAAAAAAGAAAAAATGATCCTCCAATGTTCGATACAGATAAACAATGGATTCCGTTTTCGTCGAATCGACGAGGTGCAAAAAATGAAAAATAATATAATAATAATATAAAGAACGAAAGAATAATAATAATAATAATATAAAAATATCCATGTGTGTGTGTATATATATATATATATATAATATTAACACCAATACACTACCTACTCGTGGAGTTCGTATAACGGAATATCTTAAAAAAAAAAAAAAAAGATCTGGAACATAAGATGCGTAGTATAGTACATGTGTGTAGGCGCAACGCATATATATTATGACAATTTGATTATGGCAAGAACGTGTGTGCCCGCATAGAAATATGTTTATTGGATTTTATGTGGACTCTATATGCCGTACGTGATTACTCGTCGCTTGTCATCCACGAACCGAGAAGCACACCGCGATTCGATACAGATGTTGTTTTGGAGACGATTCAAAACTCAGTGAATAAACATGAATTTAACGCCAAATTGTTCGATACTTAACAATTTTCCGATCATCTACATTTCGATTTGTGCTATATTTACATAGCATAAAATTTGACAGTATATGAATTGTATAATATATTATAATGTACAATAATATTTAATGTTACGGTGACTAATATATATATATATATATATATATATATATATATATTATATACATATATAAGTACCTATGTACTTATACTTATTAGTTTATTACCTGCAGTACGTGCGATTGCTTACAAATTTAATATAATTGGTTTGTTCATATATATATATATATATAAGTATAATAATATTCTTATAACGCGAATTTATGATTTATGCGCGTATTTGTATATAGCTAATAATAATAAATATGTAGACTTGCTGTTGTACGTATAATGAATGAAAACCAATCGTATGTTTTTAACGATATATTATTGATTATCGTAAAAACCGATTACGAAATTGAACGAGTTTGACGTTGCAAAATCTAACATCATAAAAATATCCACTCGAGTTAATGAACAGAAAAAAAAAACAATTAAACTAGTCACTTTTTACTTTAATATGCTTTTGTTTTCGTATACTATATGAAAAAGTTATTTAATGTGGATCAAGTGGTTGCAGTTTAAAACATGATTTATTATTTACTATATACTATTTACTATTTACTATCTACTATACAACTATACTATGCGCGGAGTCTTATATATATATATATATATGTACTCCGTGCAGTACATAACGCATATTTTATGGTTAAAATGTTAAACTTTTATAACGTTTGTACACATATAGCTACTACTGAAGCAATTTGAACAACTTGAAAAATGCAATGTAGATGTGTAAAGTGTAATACAGAAATGTAATACGCGGATACAGGTACAAAATAATTCTCTATGTGGTAGTATATTCATTAAGATTACAAACTTTAGTATATATATCCATCAATCATAACGCATCCTTTGCAGCCCTGGATATAATGTATTGATAAATTCACATTTTGTGTAAAAAAAAGGAATATCATACTTACTACTTTCATAAAAAAAAAAAAAAAAGTGACGTATTCTTATTTTCGTGGCGTGTGCCATTTGACTTGTACGTGTATTATACGTATAACTTTCTGTAAGATTTATCAATCTTAGATTTGCATTTCACTAAATTGTAATAATAATTACAATGAGCTGGCCATGAATGCAAGAACCAAAATCCATTGCTACGTGACAAAACAAAATCCTGTAGGGAAAAGACCAATAAAGTGGGATAAGATATCATAAAAAATATGTACAAGAGATTAGAAGTCATTTCAATTTAAGAAATCTAGCAATGAGCAGCTTGTTTGTGAGACTTGGCGCTGATAACCCCCACCCCCACCTAAACAAAAATCCATATAAATATAAAATAATATTGTGTATAAAATATGAATGGAAATTATTTAAAGTTTATATCTTATATCTGTTTGGAAAATGATATTTTTTTAAATTTTCTTCCCAGTTTGTATCGTAAACGTTAATTTCATAAAATATGTGTCGACCTTGTATATCATGAATACTTATTAGCTCGGTAGCCGTAAGCTTGTAACTACCTTATAAAACTAAATTGTTTAAATGTCATATAAATAAATGTATAATAACTGCAAACCCATCATCATAATCTTATGATTTTAGAATATTTTAACGACTCGGTCGGGAAACGTTTTGTTATAATCGAATTAATATTAAAATATTGTTGATTGATATTTTTGTTATGCCGTAAAGTTTAACCTGCAAGGATATGTTTTATGCAACGTTAAACGACATACGGCTGAATTATATAACCTAACCTATATGTCTATATATGTATACATATATGAAATACATAGTAAATATAGGCATTTTCGATTAACAAACCGACTGCGCGTGTATACGTACATGCCGTGGATCTGTCAAGTTTATGAGGGAAAAAATCGCCAGACGGAAGAAGAAAAAATCGCACCATCGAATGGGCATAATTAAATTAACCACTTCTGTGTGGGCGACCGGCACGGTATCGTCGTCCCAACTGTTTCACAGTTCCTATCTATACACACGCATCTATATAATATATTATTAAGATTGTAGTATGACCGGACGCCGCAGATGAATAGAAAGACGGTATTATTACATGCATTTAATCGTAACGGACGAAAAATTAAAAGTACGATGTAACGAATATATATGTAAATATACTTGTGAAGAGAAAAAAATCGCGCGTTTGTGTCGAATCGCGTGTTTAGTAATAACGGTAAAAATGGTGACGGGCGACGACATGGAAACATGTGAAATATAACTAATCTATTAGCGTAAATATTACATAAATCTTCTTATTTTTATCCTCATAAATTTTGCATGCAAAATAATATCCACTGCCTACAATGCATTCTCTTATGATGTTACATAGTTGAGGAACGTATAGCCAAATACTTGGCCAATTCAAGTATACTAAACAAATTGTTTTGATTACGTTTTATTGGATCACCAAATTACTTAAGTAAAAAGTACCTGCATCACGTATGACGTGTTGTGCTTAATAAATGTCATACCTATACGTCATATATATATATATACCTCATTTACTCTAGAGTTATTCTAGAATTTATTCGGGAAAAACTGCAGGGACAAACATTTTTTTATAATTACTGTTATGGAAAATGTCCGGACTATTCTTCCTCCATCCTTGTACGTATGTATCAATATAACTTCCGATTATATCATTTTATGGTTTACACACTTGGCAAAAAAATATTAATAAAATTAAAATGCTTTTAATCACATTTTATATATTATTTTAAAACGTGTACCTGCAGGCGGGCTGCAGTATTCATCGTGATAAAAATAATAAAACACAAAATTATATATTATTGTGTCCGACGGCAGAGGTCTGACCATATTTTAGTCCGAGTTGTTTCAAATAAGCAATGATATTTCCTTTAGGAAATTATTGTCTATCAAAATTGGCTACAAGAAATAATGTTATTAAAACTTATATTGTTACGGGTGGACTGCAGAAGACAAATTGTTTTCACAGTTTTGGTATTGGACTTCCATCCTGGGACATTTGACTGTACACCGAAACATTATATCGAGACACCGGGACGCCATATTGTTATTCAAAATCGTATGGCTGTTGCAATCCTAATACGCACACTCATTCTTAAATAATTAGTTCATCTATTTCGGACAAATTATTGTGAATAACAGAGAAACGAAGGACTATTATTATATTTTTCGCGCGTACCTACGCATAGGCAGTATAACGTATCGTATTGTAATGAGTGTACAGTATATATGGTTATTTTATGCCTAACAAAAGCGAACAACACTACAGTAGAAAATCAGAGATTACCCATAGGTGTACCACGGGAGTTCATCGGTAAAGGTACAATATTACGTCTTGCGTATTTTATTTCAATATTAAGTATGTGTGGGGGTCGTAAATGTGTGTGTGTGTGTGTGTGTGTGTGTGTGTGTGTGTGTGTGTGTGTGTGTGTGTGTGTGTGTGTGTGTATGTGTGTGTGTGTGTGTTTGTGTGTGTTTATTGTTGTACTTGCGGGCGAACGGGTACAGTGAACCTAATTTTGGGTGCGCGGGCGTGGCCAAACAACGGCGGGGCGGATCTCGCGGTCGACCACCGCCGCCCGATCCGGTTATCTTATTGGGCCGTGGAAATTCCATGGGAAAATCTCGGAAACCAGTTTTCCGTCGCCACCGCCGCTCGCCGTTCAAATCCGCTCGCGACGACCACCGACGACCGTGGAAATCCGCATACACCGCGCGCGCCCTCCTTTCACCAACGCCGCCGCCGCCGGTGCGGTATTATACGTATTATTATTATTATTATTATTATACCTACGCGTAGTTTTCCTTTACTCTTTATTTTTTTTTTTTCTATTATCCTCGTCCGCACTAAGTTTTTTTTTTTCTCTTTACCGCCACCGCCGACGATCTGCATGCCAATCGCCAAACGATTTACGTCGGATTTTTTATTGCGTTTTTTTTTTTTCTACACACCTAAAATTACCTACAGAATATTCGTCCGATTATCGCCGGTACAATCACCTCTCTCTTTCTCTCTCTACCTCCATTATCATCTAAGTATGCTACCACTATCCGGGTGAATATAATAATATTACAACAATAATACATAATATCAACTATCTATTACCTCCCCCGCTTTATGGAAAAAAAAAAAAAACCATAGCCTCTCTCTATATGTATAATATAGTATAATATATTATTATGTTCCTAATTCCACGGCCGTTTATAATATTATTCTATACGTTCAATATATAATATAAATATAAAACACCGAAGCATATATAATATATTTTGCTACCCGGGCTCGTGTCATTGACTTTCACACCGAAACGAAATGGAAATAGTACATAAGTAAACATTAACGGGCGAATAAAGAAGTAATATGTAATCGTTTTGGGCGTTTATCACATTATATCTATCACGATGCATACCCAATAGGCAACGATATTGCACATATAGATACGTGTTCAGAGTTTTCCTGTTTGAGGGTGCTTGAAATTGTTTCACCGCATATATATAAATATTATATTTCTCTAGATTTCTACGAAGATGTACATGTTTTATAGCATTTCGGGAAAGTTTAATGACCTTAAACAGCAAACTTATTCGCAAACAGATTCTTTAAATAATAATAAAAAAAAGCCTAACATTTACTGCGCGCAACATATTATATTCGATCATAATCGTTCATGCATTGTTGTATCGGCCGGTCATCATCCCTTTCTCCGCGGGAAATGTAATATTTACGGTGTATATTAAATAATATAATATATTATATTATACTTGATTACTGTTAAATATCTCGTGCGTGATGGGATGATGGACGCGTAGTGTCATATATTATTATATCATAACACACCCTGTACTTTAAATTTAAATAGCTGGTGTGTATATAATATAGTCGCGAAAATATTATAATGATTTAACACTTACCCATTATCGTGCACGGCTGTCATCCGGAACTGTATATGTACGCGGCATTCATTATATAGGCACTTTGCTCACGGTTAGCAAATTATAGATATTATATAGGTATTGAATATATATTTATTTTCATATAATATACCGCGAATACCGTCTCGAAATCGGTGTAGTACTTAACTATACCATAATAAATGTACAGCGAATTTATTTATATATATATTATATATTTCATATTGTATTTTCCGTGTACACCTACGTGTCTTGGCAAACAACAGTGACGTTTTTGTTGTATATATTTATAGGTAGGTAACCCGTAAGTAATGTAATACCGTCTTATTATATGTTCGCACACATATTCTCAGATCTCTAGCTATTGCATACATATAGTGTTATACTATGATCTATGTATGATATATTGATTTTAGTTATTATTACTTACCTTACATGCATATGAGCGGTGAGTCACCACGTTTTCTCACATATATCCATTACTACACTGGAAAGTAGAAAAAACTGCGCTATCGTGCAAACAACAATCACACCAAGAGAGCAGGAAATAATAATGTACTTTTGCCATTGATCATTTTTCTAATAGAAACTCAATGCATATATTCATTATTAAAAATAATATTCACGGTCTATACCTGTATAATTTGCAATGTACCGCTAACGTGGTAGTATAGGTCTAACTATATTTTGTAAAATTTCACTCATACACGCCGTGCCCTCTCTCATATATCTATGCAATATTTGTGTCTAGTGTGTAAGTACTGTATATAAACAAGCTGCAGTTTTATACTATTCAATAACATTTCTATACAAACTTAGTGAATTAGATCAATATCAGTCTCATTGTTAAGTGTTAACCCATTATATTATTATATACGTACAGTGTATAGTTTTTATTGTACGTTGAAAACTGATATCACGTCGAGCACGAGTATACATGGGAAATGTATGAATGAATTTTCAGGTCGTAAAATATAAAGTACTGTATATTATTATATCGCTCATATAATAAAAATCACATATAGTACATTTGTTATAGGGTTTTAATTTTATCGTAACGTTATTTTTTCTAATATCGTTTACCATAATAATATAGTTATGACCAAGTGCACGTATCCCACACTATACGGTAAATAACGTTTTATGACAAAAATGCCGGTTTTAAATATTTAATCTTAAAACAACAAATTTCCTATATTACTTAAAGAATATTAGGATGAAAACGGAATAAAATAAAAAATAACTGATTCTACATTTTTTTACATTTTTATTTTTACTATCTATAATCTAATACCGGAATTTAAATATAAACAACGTATAATACTATGTATAGTAACTTGTAACTAATTGTAACATTTAAATCTCTAATTATTTATACTATAGTCTTTTTTTAAATTAAAGCAATATATTTCTAAATAATTTTAAGCTTATTAATAAAAACTTAAAACCAATTAATTTTTCTATAATTTATTTAATACGTGGAAAAGTATTATGGAAAATGTATTAATTAATACGTAAATATTTCAATTAAATAGTTTTTAATTTCTATATACAATAGCCATCGCATGCACATAATAATTGCATAATAATATTTATTGTTTTCATATTATTTATTCAAGTATATGTCTATTAATTCAATGGTCTCCAAACTTTTTCGCGTCACGCATCCCCGGAAATAAAAAAACTAAATCGCGCCTTTTATGAATATCTAAAATACCTTTTCTGTTGTTTAAATCTAAGCATAATATTTTTATATTATTCCAAATAATAATAATAATCTAATATAATGTGAACAATATATGCACGTGTTTTGTGTGGCACTGATGGCTCAAAATTCAAAACCAACGTTGTAACTGCTATACACATTTCTTTTTCAACATTAAGTTTGGAGTGATATTTTGATTTTAATACCGCAACTGAAGAAAATCTTAATTCACTCAAATATGATGTTGCAAATAGTATTAATATACGCAAATGTTTTGGTAGCCATATAAAATTACTATAAAATAGTAAGCTCTGCTCCCATTTTTTAATGTAAATTTTGAAAAAAATCTTCAGGTTTTGTTTTAACATAGTTAGCTACTATTATTATAACTATTCCAAGCAAGTTATTTAATGATGGATTCATATTTTTCGAAGCTAAAATAAATACATATAGTATATTACAGTTAAATAATAATATAATATATTATGCAATATCAATATTTATCTCGCGTCTCCTCCTATAAGTGCTTGCGACTCCCAAGGGAGGCGCGCCTCACAGTTTGGGAACTGTTGAATTAATTTATACATACAAAAACACCATGGTTTTTTTTTTATTATTTATCAAACATCGATAATATTTACAATAATGATAAACTTGAAATTAATAAGAAAATTTAATTAGATTAGGTAAGTACAACTGATAAAAATAAAAAAAAACGTTTGGAAATATTGTAATGCTATATTTTAATGCTACGCACCTAATGTGTGAGAAGTCCCCCCCTACCCTTTATCGATTCAAGTGTAATATTATCGTCGAATATTGTTCAACAACTACTGTTGATGTGCACGTTTAACACGCATACATGCTATAATGTTATACATTTATAACGCATAGTTGTTTCACCGTTGCATGTCAGCACAATGGAACTTTTTTGATTTTGTAAATATCATGGTGTTTGATAAACATATTGAACGTTTTAAACGATTCAAAACAATTGGAACGAAAATTGGGTATATTAATTACAGAGTAGTTATGAACGAAATAAATAATGACAATTATTTTTTTATTATGTACAGGTATATATTTATATTTATAATACATATATATATATATATATATATATATTTATAGCAGTGGCGTGTGGTGGTAAAACCTTATGGGCAAGCGCTAAAATAAGTATACCTACCTAAAATCCAATAAAAATGTACTCATATTAATATTTTACTGGATATTATATTTTTTACCAAACAAGTTTATTGTTAAATGTATATTTGGTATACAATGTAATAAATAAACAATTGTACAATAAATATTCGTAAGCTTAACTAAAATGTATGAGTATTTGCCAAACTTCGTATTCGAGAGAGAAAGATAAAATGCTGTCAATAGCAGTATAACACAAACAGAAAAATAAATAATAATATTATATTTAATACATTATTATAGGTACGTCTGTTTGGATTCTAATTTAGGTTTTTCGATAAGAATTATTAAGAACTAAGATATCACCGATGACCGGTTCTATCACTAATTATGCCATAGTCAAGCACGCGCTGATAAAATGTGACGGTAACAGTGGCTAATAAAATCGCATCAGAAGCGTTTTGCTGAGCGCTTTCGAGGACCATGTAAAATCGCAGTTACCATCCCCTACACCGCACCCAACCGTTCTAATACTACAGCATAGTCCTAGTCTTGAAAAAACTGAGCGCTTACCTCTGTATATTAAATTGCCTATACAGACATACAGTAAAACAATTTCTTGATTTTTTTTTTTACAAATTATATTATTGTTTATATTTATTGTTTTTGTAAATTCTTCAGATTAAACATTAAACCGTGAGCAATGACATTTTATATTATTAAAGAGAACCAATGAGTGCTATTTATTCCCTTTATTTTTACTTTTATCTGGGCAAGCGCCGCTTACCTCGCTTGCCCTGACTGCACGCCATTGATATATAGTTAATAAATGTCATTATTAACTAATAATTATTAAAATATTAATCGTAGTATAATTGTTTTTACTTTAACATACCTTATTCCTGTTACGTATTTATTATCCACGCTAATGTTATTTTATCATTAAGACAATTAATTTTTTTTCTACCTATGGTTTCTATATAATATACAACATACGTTGATTTGTCTAAAATAATTATAACAATAATGAATCCCATGTTGATGAATTTCAACATAAGAACCTAATCCAACTCGACTTTGCTGCCACGGTTAAAACGTAAAACCATCACTATTATAATATACATATATATATATACATACGCAAACGCAAATACGCGTAATATTAAAATCGTTGTGTCCGCGTGTAATAAATGCAAAGGCAATTTATAGAAGTCATCGCTTCATGATTGTAATAAATAGTAATAATGTAAATTGTTATTCCTCAACGGTAAACATGCGCGCACGCGCGCGCGTGTGTGTGTGTGTGTGCGTATATTTATATATAATATACATATACGTATATATAGAAGACCGCATATAGTGACCGTACCGCGAAGAAAACCGTGGCAATAAAACAACATGATTGGAGCATTTCGAGTTAACGACGTTATACCACTACACTATATCTATATAGCCCCCTGAAAGAAAATAAAATATCAGACTCTTACTGATTCGGCCTCTAGTCGTTGACATCACTTAACCCCGGTTTAGAAAACTATCGCCGCGAGCCGCGGATTATTAACTCATTTTTATTGCTGTCCCATCATAATGGTGGTCGAATTCATTAAGCGGGTTCACTGGCGCTCACTGTTTCTGTACACGTCGACTTGGGCCATAATGTTACGACCAAAGGCGAATTTGACACCAGTTGATTTTCGCAAATTACCATCATAATAATATCGCGCGTGCCGTATAGTCGTGTATATAATATACTCGCTGCAGCAGCGTTTGGAAGCAACGCGTTCCAAGGGACTTTTTCCATATCAATTTCGTTACATTTTCCGAAACTTATCGGAAACGCATATTTTTTGTTTATGTTTGGAAACGTATTGGAATTTCGTTCACTTTTTAGAGAAACACAATGCACGATTGTTTTCGGTCCTTTCTTTGTTCACTTATATGTATTTAAATTTTTGAAGAAAAAGTGTTATGTTTGAATTTAAAAATAATTATAATATACAGACTAACCCATGTTTGAATTTTTAATGGATGTATTAAATATTATAAAATAATTAAGATTGGACCATGTATAATAAAATTAACTTGTACGAAATAAACAAATCTAAAAAAGAACCGAACTGGGGGGGAATCGCTCTGCTGTACAGTAGGGGATGGAGTGAACATCGTTCATGAGATAGCTAGATCATTACAATGGATGTATTAAATCTCAATGCAATGCTAGGTATCATTGAATACGTAAAATGATTCTGAACGAAGTTAGTTTGTTGGTTTGATTTATTTTCGTTTTTTTTTTTTTTTAGTTATGATAATAAGGTCAACCTTAATATAAATAAACCTTTTATTAAATTTTCAAGACTTTTTGGACAGAAAAATTGCCATTTTTTAAAAAATTAAAGCATTTTTTTGTCCCAAAACATGATGACAGACACAAAAAATAAAATAAAAAACAAATCATTATATAATGAATACATTCTGCACACCGTTCAGAATCTAAAATGAAAACAAAATAACAATACCTAATTAAATGTATTATTATTATTTATTTTAAATTATATTAATACCATTTAAAATTATTGAAGAACGAAGAAAGGATTTAGTTCCTTTTTAACAATATGAACGTAACCGTGAATTTTCTAAGCACAGCTCTGTGGTTTGAATTTATTTTCTTGAATACCTTTTAATTTTCCTTATTATGTGACCCAAGTATTCTAATTTTTGTGTTGTTATACTCCTCAGTGATTCCTCGTCCATTTTCATTCTTCGAAGTACACATACGTTTAATAAACTATCAGCCAATGAGATATTTAAGGCTCGACGGTACAACCACATATTCTATGTTGCATTTTGATTACGTTACGTAACGCGATGCGTATAATATTTTTATTTTTAATTTTAATTTCATTAAAGATGATTACGTCCATTATCGTCGTATTTTAATACAGTGTGCAATTCGGCTCACAACAAGCAAAATCGGGCGAGAGTAGAGCTTATATATAACTGTAGTGGGTGCATGGCTTCTCTATTGTCTATTGTCATAGTACATAATATTATGACGTATACATCGCGTATATTATAATATGTCTCGTACTCGCGCGTATTTACAAACATAATATATTATATATATATATATATATATATATATATATATATATAGTTACACGCATAAAAAATTCTATTCATAATATCACTTTTATATATATTATATATATATGTATTATTATTTATATATTCACCGACCACTGCTACGTATGAACACGCTAGGTACTTATATGTACATATTCGTTTATAGACAGGGGGAAATATGTTAAGGTCGCGTTTCTTTCCGGCATAAAGTATATCTGCACGCGTAACGGATTGACGAGGAGCGTATATATTACATAATACTGCAGCTAAGCGTGTACAATAAACAGTCTATACTTGTGTAATATATTATTACCTATTTTTATTATTATTTGTATTATTATGTACTATCTGATCCGACGAACTGTGGTGTTGCAGTCCTGTCCAAATTTCAAAAAGTTTATATTTGTAAGTTTATGAAAAGCTATTGGAAATGTGTAACTAAAGTAAAAATGAAAGAAAAAAAAAGTATTTATGTGAGATCATTGTATCTCTTAACGATCATGTCCATAATTATTTTATTTGAGAAGTAGTACATTTGCAGCAGTACGTCGATAACTTTTATGTGAAATGAATGATTCTATCCACGGCAGTGTACATCGCTGAAATGCTAGAAATGAGCGGATGTGCTTGGTAGATTGGGAACTATGTAGTTATATTCCAAAATTCAAGTCACATTTCCATGATGGCAACGTTATTTATTTTCTTCCGAATAATTTGAAATCTTTTTGAATTTCATAAGTGTTTCACTTATATTTTGATTCATAGAAGGAATATATAGCATTATATTTTTATTCATGTATACCTAGTTATTAAACTATAATTATTACATAATATAATATAGTTTTATCATCAGAACTCTTCGTGTATGCCAAATTAATAATGGCCAAACAAAAATCCCATTGAAAAAAACCTTTTTTTGTTTTTTTCCTGAATTTTCCTATTTTGATTTTTCTATTTTTTTCGTAAAATCTTTATTGGGATTATTGAGATCATTTTTTTTAAAAAAAAAGAGTATACAGTTATTTAATGATGCGCTTATAGACGCACAGCATTCTATTTTTTGCATACATAGTAAGCTGCCAATAATCAGCTATAATTATATAAAAATGTATTAATAAAATTGACACCTAATAACTATTTTTTATTTTTGGTATCTCTATAACGAATAAGCATATATTAGTATATATATATATATATATATATATATAATGTTTATTAGTCGCTTAAAGTTATCAACGTTTTAACCTAACACCGTTTACTAGTACAGATGTATATAGAAAATATTTTTGAGGCGGTTGTAGTGGCCAGGAGGATTACATAGTTTTATAATTAATTAAATCTGTCGTTCCATTCACTCTTGAAATTTCTTTCGGAGGCTGTCCCCCTCCCTATGTACACCACTGCCGTTTACTAATCGTTATATTGGCTTTGCAATACAATGTTCTATGAAATAACTATAGTAATAATTGCTGTTGTATACTATACGTATAATCTGCTTTATTACACAATAATTTAGTAATATTTGATTTTATCATAACTTATGTAAGTTATAAGCCAAATGGCTAATGTCACCGTAAACTAGATTAGAACATGCATGAATGTTAAACGCAATTGTTGTGTATATTTCTATACTTTTTGAACTACCTATAATATTTGCAGTTAGTATCACGTATATTTAATAATATTATTCAAACATGGCGACTTCAAATCATGTTAATATAGTATAACAAAAAGTCGCTGTGGTATATATTTTGTACGTAGAAATTAAATTATATATAAGACACATTTGTGTATGTGTTATACGCCTACATTTATGTACATTATATCGTCATCTGCGACTTTGCACGCGCGTATACATAATAATAATATACGGATTGCAGCGGCCCGATCGCCGGAAACGCCACTACGGCGTTTTTGGATCGACCTCAGACCGTGACAAACTCCGCTGCGTCGAGTGTACAAAAATGATTGTCGAGGAAGCCGTTAATCCTTGTGACAATGTAAAGGAAGGAAACCACGGTTCATCGGTTCCCTTTTGACTGATTGAACTCGTTGCTGCAGGGGATACACATCCAATGCACGGCTGTTGTGGCGGTTTAAAAAAAAAAAAAATACTTATAATAGTAGTAAAATAAAAAGACAAAACAATAAATTACGCCGCGCCGCGGCCGCCGAGGGGAAACGCAAAAGAAAAGAACCGTCTCCCGCTCAAATTTGTGTACTGTACTGTATACGTACGCGCGTAGGCGGGAGGAAAAAATGACAACATTTATATTATTATTATCATTATTCGCAATAATAATGTACCTATGGTGTATACACCTATAACCGCTATAGACGCGCAAAACACATACGGATGAGATGCAATGATATATTTAGAATATAGACATCATGATATTTCCTTTTGATAATTTATATTATCGGTAACACGTTTCATTTTTTTGTTAATATATAGAATCAACCGATGTCGTTGCCACCACACTTACAAGGTTCCACTTCGCCGGTTTCTACAGCCAACGACGGACAATCTGGACCAGGTAAGAACATATTATACGCATATTATTATAATATTATTATTTCGCATTATAAATCGGTTTCACGTTGTCCGTGTGTATGCTACCGACGACGCTGCAACAATAAATGGTAATGAACGTCAGTTGCGCAGCATTATACTGCTATTATAACCACTTAAAACAGTTAAAACCAATAAAACTCATCGATATCTATATGATTATATACTAATATTTTTTTTTTCACGCGTAACTCGATTGTAGACCGTGGAAATGCCAAATGCCAATATTTGTATACTATACGCTGAAAAATTCATCCATAAATATCCGTTGACACTTGACCCCGGAGATTAGGTCATCGAACCGTGGAGATTGTTTGCATTGTCTTATCCTGACGATCGTTCGGTTGGTCGGTCAACCGATCGGTGCGTGTGTTGGGTGAAGTCGTCGTCGGTGAACATGATCGGTGGTTTATTGATTGTGCACCCGGTTATGTATATTATATATATATACACGACTAAACGATGTCACTGTGTAATTTCTAAGATCGTATCCATAGAGTTCTGGTAAACATGATGCGACATTAATAGGTTAAATAAGCATATTGCTCCGTGCATAGTCTAATAATGACTTTTAAACGATAAAAAACCACAAAGATTAAAAAACTTACCAAGTCATTATAATTATAATAATAATAATAATTTTTTTTTTTTTTACTGATTATAGTTTTATATCATTTCTGCCTACATGCGTGAGTAGTTATAAACAAATGAGTACTACACTACACTTGAACACTATATGATATTATTGCGGGGTCCGTATAATATATTTTCATATTTATAGAACGTTTTAAATGTTTAAATATTTTTTCTAAACGTTCTCGTTTTTCGAAGCTCATCCAAATGTGAAATATACATTATACGTGTTCTATATGCTATTAAAATTCTTATAGAGAATGCGTCTGGAAGAGAAAAAAAGTGTTTACATTGTTTAATGTTTAGGAAAAGAGAAACGGTCACTGAATGTATACATAGACGAACATTATGGGTTGAGAAAAAATGTATGATATCGAATACGTATGCGTGCGCAGTGTACAATAACATATACGTAACACGTATATACGTAAGGAATAAAATCGTCGAGGGAAAGGAAAAAAACAAAAAAATTTTCGTTTAGGTGCTTGGCGATCGGGGATATTTTTTATTATACGGAATTAGGGTTCGTTGGAGATGTTGTGCGTATATATACTGAGGCGACCTTTATTATCGAATCTATACATGCGGTGTCAGTTTTATGATGATACGGAACCGGATGTTTGCATCGTTTCCGTGGTCATAAATATACGCGCGTTATATATACAGTCTGTTTTATAAAATAAACGTAATCAATGGATTTATTTAATCTAAATCTGAACAACGCGGCCATTGTTGAGTGCTGTGGAAAAAAAAAGCCAAACGAATATAAAAAAAAAAAAAACAAAAGAGCACACGCGCGGCATACGACGCGACGTCTTGCAGTGTGCGGGATCATATTATAAAATAATTAATAATAAATACAATAAATTATACATTATTATATTGTACATTTTTCGATTCCTCCGGGTTCAGACGTTATCAACGGACCGCGATATTCCGCCTACGATCCCCGAACGATGACGACGACGAAGGCCAACAACGCGGCGTGTAACGCGGGATTACCGTGTACTTGGGCTTCGCCTTTAGACACCCGGTTAAGACTCAGAGGCTTTGGAACACTGACACCTGCACAAGTCTCGGCGGTGGTAGTGGTGGTGGCGGCGGCGGTGGTCAGCTCATCTAGGTCGTCGCACGGGCAGGGATAAATAATTAGAGTCAGGGGTACGCCGGCCGCCGTAATGGACCCGGGGTTTTCTTGGACAATGTAATAACGTCTTGTCCAAAAAGGCTTATCTGAATTTAAATGACTCGACCCGCACGGGTACAATGGCATTTTGATTGAATTCCGGGCTGTATGACAACTCCAAGTATAATGTATATCTATACATGTGTGTGTGTGTATAGGCATTGAACCCCGCTGGGATTGTAGCAGTCGCGATGAAGCCGCGCGGAGCCTCCAAATACCATGACACGATAAGTCCAAGTGGCTAAAGACATCAACGTGTTTCCGGTTCGATATACACGGAGACACGGCGGTGCTCGAACTGTATATGATGATATTATGCATGATACATTCGTATATAAATATCTATGAAATGCAAAACACCAGTTGCAGGCCGTAGAAACAAAAACAACTCTGAAGCTATAATATTATTTATTATATCATTATATTTTGCCAATCACACACGATTCTTAACCTATACGAATTCAACGTCGTAGGCATTGTATATATATATATATATATATATCCGCCGCTGTACAGTTTGAATACAATTGAAAACTGTTAAAATTAATAGATCTGACCGATCGGAAATCATGTTATATCATTTAAAGTACAATACGTATTTGTGAGTTTTGCAGTGTGTTTTATGCTGTTAATCCAACCAATGATGTAGTCGTAATTTTTTTAGTGAGTATACGCTTAAATACGATTGATAATTAAACGTAGGGCCTTGCCCCCCCCTATATGGCTATATATATATGTAGTTATAAATTTTATATTTATATTATATTCTATAACCTGTCACAATTAAACCTCATATAACATATAATTATACTCCCAGAAATATGTAATCATACATTTTATGACACTTGGGATTAATAATAACATAAATTAATACAAATTAAAAATAGCATAATATGAAAATATTAAAATATAAAATAAATATCTCATTTTCTTTGAAATCACACACCTAAATTTTGTAATTAATTAATAATTATCTAATATATAAATATAATAATATAAAATTGTCATATACAAACATATAACTATTAACAAAACATATAATTAAATTAATAAATTATAAAATTGTCCATAAATTAGCTTTTTCTTCATTTAACTTGGCCTGTGCAACTTTTCGAGATCTATTATCATTTGAAGATCTGTTTGAGCAACCAACTTCTTAAATAATATGTTGGATTGCATTTTGTAACTGGTAGTCCGTTAATATTTATAAATATTAAACTAGAAATGTTGCTAACGGATAATCTCGACCTGAGATCTGAACATATCAATTTAATTAGGCTAAATCCTCTTTTACATTACGCCGTGGAAATCGGCAATGTTTTCAATAAAATGTCTAGTTCTTTTAATTCCTCATTGGTAATTTCATTGTTGATATATTTTCGAAAGCCCTGAATCGCATTATCTGTATTTAACATAAATCTATTCATAAATCTCTTTAATTCGTCTTTACCAAATCGTATATTTTCATTTGCAGACGGCTATGTTCATTTATTTAAAATTTGCATATCACTTAAAATACTAGATTCTTCCTCGTTTGTTTCAAGTAAACGTGCTTGAAGGTTATTACACAGACTGGTTAAAAATTGATTACAATTTAAAATGTTTAGTTTTTATTACTTAATAAAACTACGTTTTTGAACAACATGATATTTTATACATATAAAGCTTTTAACATGAACTTTCCATGTTTTGTTTTAAAAGAATCAATAACTGATTGTTTTTTGATCAACTCATCAGCAAGCAACAATGTAATTGAACGACTTTGTAATTCACGAGATAAATAAGACAATTCTTTGTCGTGTGTACGTCATACATTAGTGCCAAGTCTAATACAAATTCTGGACTTCTCAAACGTTTACATAATCCTAGATATTTAGATCTAGATTTTTGATCTCTTTCGATATCGTTTGAAGATTTATGTAAGCGGTTGTATAAAGCCGAAAATTTTTAACATATTCACTGAACTATCATACAGTTAAATGATAATTTTATTATATACGTCAATTTATTAATTATTATATATTTAATAAAAAAGATTATTAATATGTAACAGAAAAACAGAGAAGTGCGTATACGCCGTATACCCGTGTATCAGAAAATATTCTATAAGTATACGCACCAACAGAAAAACAAAGAAGTGGGTATACGCCATATACCCGCGTATGCGCTCCACTACACCACTGAATATACCTAATATACCTAATATGCTGATATGTAAAATAGTCAATGTGGTACGTAGATATAGACGACCAGATAAAATGTAAAGACACCGTAAAGTATTCGCGTAAAAGCCATAAGTTATTTTATGTTATTTCATTTGGAACTAAAAAAAGGATGAAGAACAGAACGGATTCCTTTCAAAGAGAAACATATTAAACACTGAATTTTTGATGTAATTATTATACGGAGTAGGAGGTAGTGTGTTATTTTCTCTTCTATAATATTATATTGCGCAATTGCATACCGGGTGCGTGCCGCGTGGTGCCAAAGTCCAAGATCGCGAACACGGACAAATGGCCGTCACCGTTTCGCTGTCACCACTTCGCCATTGAAAAAAATCCACTCATAAAAAATCATTAACTCATAAATATTTTATAATTATAAAAAATTTTAAAAATATATTTTAATCATTATAAGTATTTACATAACATTCGTCAATATTTAATAATAATAATAACACTTAATTTGAACATGAAACATTATTTTATACATTTGATAATATGTAGAGGGAATCATTATTATCGGTATTATTATTAGCATTATTACTATATAAATCGTAATAAATAAATAAAAAATGAATAACACGACAATATTTAATTATAATATTATAATTATTGTAAAGATAAATTTTAGGAAATTCCTCGCAAAAATGAAGTTATACCAATATTTTTATAATTACTCACAATTTTGATTAATCTTTTGTGGATGTCTAAATATTTTTTTAATTTTTTTGGTATGAAATAAATAATTATAAGTATAATGCTCAAAATATATCATTAAAATTATTATTACTAACTTGTTGGGTATTTTTTGACGGTGAAGTGGCGACGGCGAAACGGTGACGGCGATTTGTCCTAGATCGCCAAGATCGGCCGTAAACACAGAATTCGTCGAAACACCGTTCTTCTCGTACCTACAATATGTATATATACGTATTATCCGTATAGGTATTTCCAGTGTTTCGAACAGTTCTTTAAAAATCATTGTCACGCCATGTTCTTGTTTTTTTCGTATTCGATGATCCCAGTATATCCCAGATGCGCGTATACATTCTTCCTCCACAGCACATTGTACACCACGTTGCACGTATACTATATGTACGCGGTATTATATTACACAGATAATGTAACATATATTGTTCGTGTGCAATATTGCAATACAAAGGCGCGGGTCACCACTAGTCGAATAACGTACACCCCACGGGCAGGGTATACGCGTATTTTATGTAAGAAGTAATAATACGTATTATTGACGTGCGTACCCGGTATTTCATGTCATGTGATAAATCACACGATGCCTATCTAAAATACACATTATATACTATGTAATTATATACACATATTATAATTATATATTATGTGTGTGTGTGAAAACAGTGAAGTGTGAGAGTATGTGTATGGTGTAAATGTGTATATGTATGTTATATATGATTCGGACTTGGATGTTATAGGAGGTAAAAAACAAAATATGCATGCAAATTTGCACGGAAAAATTGTAAACTATGCATGGAAAAATGGTAGGTATGTGAAAAGTTCAATAATTAACTAATAAGCATCAAAATTGTTAATAAAAACGGGGCGTATAGTAGGGATGGAGTGGACCTCGTTCGTAGAATAAGTAATTTTAATGCAATAATCGGTATCACTTTATACGAAATATGATTCTGAACGATGATGATTTGTCAGTCTAGAATATATGATATATAATATTTAAATTATAATAGTATGTAAATATTTGCTCTTGAAACGCTTATAAAAAATAATTGTGCCAATATATTTTAACTATTTTAAAATGAAAGTAACAACAACTTCTATAGAATCTTCTATTAACATTTTCTAGTATTTTGTCCCAGTCAATTTTTGTTAATATATAAATAAATTTTAAAAAAATCGAATATTTAAATGCTTAATGTTTAAAAATTAGTAAACATTTTTTGAAAAGAAAATGCCAATCTTAACAACTGGTAAAAGTTTCAAGTTTCTACAACTTAACTTTTTGAATAATAGCAAATATTTAAAATCGTTTGAGGATAAATCATTAATTTATGCAATTTCGTTGAAATTTAAATTTCAGATGTTTATAAAAAAAATGTTCTGTAAGTCTGTTAGATTTTTGTTTATCTTTGTTTGAAGAAAAACCTATGAATAACATTGTGTTAAAATTTTGAACCTTAAATATAAATACCAAAAATATTATGAATTGTTCAACTTCTACTACTACTATACTATGAGTGAAATATTCCATTGGGCTATGCTAATCTAAGGCTAATATAATTTCGGATGTACTCTCTGGGTGTTATAGCTATAACCACAGCAAACCCTATGAATTCAAATATATTTTCTTACATAATAATTCTGAAGGTATGAAATAATGATTTTCATCAAATTAAAACGTAAGTATACCAGTAAATATACCAAAGTACGTAAAAAAAGATGTCACGATAATTTTACGGGTCGGTAATGAAGTGATATTTGTATTTGTTTAAAGTAACACTGAAATGGTTATGGATTATTGGCGTATGAGTATTGCCACCATAGTACTATAGTGTGAGCGTTAATCATCCGATGGCCATTTTCGTATAAACCATGGATTCTAAACGTTTATTCGAGTAGGGCACGCTTACCATTTTTATAAAATGAATACTATTTAAGCAGCTGTGTTTCAGGTGGTTATGAAGAATTTTGAGTATTCTTCTAAATATGCGAACTACCACCAGCTGAAGGATAATCCTGCATGGCATACTTGACAAATGTTGATTATGTATAGGTACAAACCCAACTTTCTGGCGGCGCGACCATTCGACGTTGATTGTATATTGTGTACAGCAGTAAAAAAGAATGGACACGATATGATTGCACGTGATACTTATCGGCAGTAGGTACCTTTTTAGACGTATGATTACGTTCTATAGGTATGTAATATTTTTGAAATTTCCATGAAATTTCCCATAGTCATATATAATATATACAGTTTGTTAACTAATTGAAAAACCAATCGCCATAACTCATGAACTAGGACGAATTTTCGAATAGTAAAAAAAAATAGTATAGGTATATATATATATAAAAAAAAAAAGTTTCTAATAACATAAAATAATTTTGTATAAATAGAAAATGATTGTTTAACAACGATATTAATATTATATTCCTATATAAATTACTAAACAATTTAATTGATTGTCCAGGCATAAGCGCTATTTAGGGAGAGGCTTAGCCCCTTCAACATATTAATTAGCCTCCCCATTCAACATCATGATTAAAATGAAAAATAAAAAATGTACATCAAATAATAATTTTATTAAAAAGTGTAAATAATTGAGTAGGATTAAGTTTAAATATAACAAATATTACATATTTACATTTAGTATATTTATGATTAAATAAACACAAATTATAAAGTTTTGTTAATTAAAAAGTTTCATTGTTCTATTTTAAATACTGAACAATAGAGTGATGATGATGAATGTATAGATTTTATATTGATATTTGTTTTTTATTTAATTTAATTTTTTTTTTTTTTATGGCAATGATCATGATTTGGAGTAATAAAAATGCTTTGATTTCCTTGTATAACTTTTCTGAAAATCAAATAAATCTAGTTGGTACTTGGGCAAGTTAAAAGTTAAAAAATTTCAATAGTTTTCAAAAGTGACGGGAAAACCCATGAGAAAACAACATAAAACCTGGCATTTTTATGCAAAGTCACTTTTTGATAAAATAAATGTTTTTATTTATCTCTAGATTAAAACCGAAAAACCTCAAAAACTTGAAATTTTCACCAAATGTTTCTAATAGTGTTTTCAGGGTTATGCTTTCGAAGTATTTTGAATTATTTTTAATCTATTAATCTATAGACAGTTGAAATTTTCGATTTTTCTAATTATTATTATTATTTTTTTTTTTTTAAATATCGAAAAAATAAATTTGGCTGTCCAAAAAATTTTAAAAATTTAATACAAGGTTTATTGTAAGTTATACTTATCACGATTAGAGAAAAATCAAAAATTAAAATCAATTTTTTTCATAAGCCCCGAAAGTTCAAATTCGTATGAAATATGCAGAATCGCGATAATTTGTAAATTATTTTATAGTTGAAATTCATAAAGATTTTGGTATTTAAACTTAAGGTTTAAAAATTGTACACAAGGTTCGATTTGAGTCAAACCTAAAAAACTAAAATTGAAAATATTATAAACTCTGAACTACAAAAATGTTCCGAACTTTTGTGTTTTTTGTCGAAAGATAATATTCAAATTTAAATTTTTCTTGAAATTATAATCAATTTTTTTTAATGAAGTATTAATTTTAGAAACAAATATTTCTCGGACTCTCGGTTTTTTAGTAGCCACCAAATGGCAATTTAATCAAAAGCTGTAAGAATTATCGCTGTATACTGTAAAGACTCTATATTATACTATGTCGGTATATTTATTAGGTATCAATACCGAAACAGAAACTCACACGTGCTTACACGTTATTTCCAATACAATGAAACGAATCTCTTTTAAAAGCCCCATAATATGCTTCTTATTTCCTTACATTTTTCTCTTTTTTTTTCTATTTCATTTTTCCTCTCTTTGTATGTTCCTGTTCTTCATTACCTTGTTGAGACGTTTTTGTTGTCTCGAGATTCGCCCAATAGCCAGCTGTAACATCTGCCTCTCACTATACACACGCACATGCACACCCAAATAATCGCATATACATACACACACACACACACACACACACACACACACAAATAATTATATAATGGATATATATACGAAATACGACATTTTATTATTACCATTACGTTAGTATTTTAATGTTGTCTACCTACTATTGTTATCACCGGGTTCAAAACTACCACTCTCAAAACCCTCCGGTAGTGAAACATGCCGGGCATAAAAAAACCATTTTGATTATAGGGATCTATTGACGTATTTTGAGAAAAAATCGCTGTGTAAAATCGTGCCTACACTCATTGAAAAATGAAATCGCAGTTACCAACATATTACCAAGTAAAATATCTTCTATGATATTTACAATTTTTACTTTTTCAATAAATGTAGTAATTACAGGAGATCAATATACCAATTGGGAAAAAATTATGATAGTAGAATATATACTATTGCGTAATTTAAGTGGGAAAGGGTAATGAATGAGTTGGGAAATGCAGAATGCTAATGGTACAATAATTTAAGAATATTTATGAATTGCTAAAAATGTTTGGATTCTATTAAACGTCCAAATGTGCATATGTATATATTTTAAAATAGATAGGAACTCGATTTTATGTAATCATAATGTGTGCTCATCTGCAACATAAATATTGTTACATTGTAACGTATGCAAACCCAAACACGTTATACCGGAGGTTGCTATATTCTTATTATAATATATACATACCTATACATATAAGCTCAATATAATAAACTGCAATGTATTATTCAGTCTCATTTGTTTAATTATTAGCTATAGAGCTTGATACAGGTGCTGGGTGTTTTTTTAATATTACATACTAAATTGTTTATCATGCGATATCGTGTCTAAGCGCATTTCGCTTCGGTGCCGTATATTATATAGTGTGTTTTTACAATTTGTTTCACGTGTTGCGTGTGTTAATACCTACGCACGGGGCACGGATTAGATTCTTTTATTTTTTCATTACTATTAAATATAAACTTAGAAACGTACAAATAGTGTGCAGTACATGATATGAACTACAATAAGTGAAATAAGTCTTAACTTCTACATAAATGTGATTACAATACTATGCGATGATGTGATCAAAAAAGACGTGACCGATGGACATTGACACACCTACTTAGCTAGCTTTACCCCAAAGAATTTAGTTTTAAAAGTTATGCCTCTATATTCTTATACAGAGTTTACTTGCAAGTATAGTTATGGCTCGGTCATATAAAAAACCCCGAAAATTGGGGATGGACATTTCAAAATAATATTTAATCACACTAAAAGCTCCAGCACCCAATCAGTTACTTAAATGTATATCATGTTGTTGCATGAAAAGTTGTGATAAAAACTGTGATTGCGAAAATCAGATCTTAAATGCTCAATTATATATTTATATGTGGACATTGCAAAGTCCAATGGTGCAATAATTCTATAGAAATAGAGTTGGATTTTATTGAAGATTATATGAATTATTAGACGAAACCGTAGAAAAAGAAGAAGAATATGAAACATTAAAGTATAATCACCATATAATGTAATTAACTTTAAATAATAATAATTTTTTTTATTCCATAAATTATTTGTATGATATCGTAAGTTTTAAAAATATTAATGTATACTATGTTTTATTATGTTATTATAATTGAATCGTTCACCTTTAGTTTGTATAATATAAAATATATTTAATACCGTATGAAAAAAAATTAACACAGAAAAGAGAGAAAATTATTAATTATTTTTTAACTGTTAATTTTAAACAAATATATATCTTACCAAATATTTTTTTAAATGAAAAAATACAAGAAACCTTATTTTTATAAATTATCTAGTTAATAACTTTTTATATATACATATATTTGCAATATTTTTTAAGATATTCAAAAAAGCTTATATTTTTAACTCTCATGAGCTAATAAAAAAAGTTCCAGTCGGATCAATAGAGACTTTAAGTATATTATAGGGTTTTTTTTATTAAAATCTTTTTAGAAAAAAAAATTTGGTTGGGATTTTTTTCCATCACTTGCAAAAAAGTAATCTTTATTACCTATGGCCAATTGCATTATTGTACACAAATATTGTCCATGTCATGTGGAATTCGATAACAATATACCAAACGTTTCGAATATTATGTTATGATTTTATACCTACTATTCCAAACAACAATGTCGATAATACGATCCAATGTGGTGGTTATAATATAACGTATGCGCATCACGAAACAAACTAAACATTCGGTTAAAATGTATAATTACACATGTATTTAAGTGTGTGTACATGTACGTCATTGTATTGATGACTACACGTATACCTACCACACATGTGTATATGATACACATACACATGCATCATACATGGTCACGTATACACTATACATGTCTACACATTAGCTGTTTCGCTACATAACATAATTCATAACTGGATAAGACCAGTGACTCAACTTAAACAACTACGTAAGTTCGAGTAACTCGTCTTAACAGAGCATATTTTAACAAACGTTTACTAAGTGACAATGTGGCACTATCGCCATATATATGCCATAAAGAGAAGGACTATGCCAAATTTATACCTTTAATGTTTTCGACTTATAAAACGTGTTCACGCAAATTTGTCATACTTCACTTGAGTTCCATTGGATCGTTTTTAATGCCCGATAATAATTTAAAATAATGATAGATTATACTTTATATATTTTGTTATTATATTTTAAAATATTTTTCGAATATAATATACGTATTCACCATGCGTGAAAACAATTTTAAACTCATTATTAATTTTGACAAATTATTTTAGAAAACAATTGTAATTCGTTATAAAATAAATTGAATTTTCAATAATATTTTTATTTTTTAGTTCGATATTACTCACAAGAATTGATTTTGATAATTTTTACTTATTGCGATTACCCTATTTCGGATGGAAATAATCAGAAGTGTAGGAATGTTAGTCTCGAATTGTCGTGAAGATCAAAACGCAATCAATTATCAAGTCTGTCGTAACAATTTTAATCGCATCATTGAATCGATCGGTACGATAAATATACGAGTATAATTTAATACGATGTTGCACTTATAATAGACTGCGGTAACGGCAAATAACCACTTCGAAAACCCTAAACCCTTTTTAACTTAATTGTTTATTCTCATTACGTTTACAAAGGAGTATACTTAGGATATATACATATATAAATATAATACAAGTTATAACGACGAAAAAGTATCTTTAACTCAAGTTGAAAGTGACAAGACGTTAATCATGTTTGTAACTCGATTAATGTAGGTCTAAGTATAATGTTTATGTATAGTCACCGTCCAGCGATGATGGATATGTTGAAAGCGTATGCATACAATACTTATAATGTATATACACACGATACACCGTATTTTCCATATTATTATTATTATTATTATTATGTCATAGAAAATAAATCACCGTTTGCCACTTCGTGACCAATAAAAACAATAACACGCGTAATTGCTCGTGTTTGTACGGTAACAAAATCCGCGTTGCAACGAACATGTATCAATGAGTTTATTATACGCTGCACTTATACGTATTAATGTGTTATTATAATATACAGGCGACCCGTGAGCGGAATCCCAACGGCTGCAAATACGTTCGTATTTTTTCCTCGATGCACCTGTACGTAAAATCATAAGCAATGCGCACACTCATTTCTTGTGTCATACATTAATTAATCATTAAATTTAAAACTCGATTCCATTCATCGGGAATTCCGGTAAAGTAATTATACTAATATTATGTTTATGTCAGACGGTAAATAACACCGAAGAAATACATTTACTACTTCCCTTTAAATGTATAAATAATATATACATCATTACATGGAGTAAATTTCTTTATGGATTTAAACAAGTGACCAGAAGTTTGGAGTGTTAAAAATTAAATAATTGTATCTTCTATAAAAATTGTATTCAAACAAATTATAACTAAAATATAATATAGGTATTTATAGCAGTTACATTGATCGTTTAAAAATATACTATGTAAAATTGCGATTCTCGTAGTTCAGTCTGACGACAGCTGGAATAGTGAAGCAATATTATTTGTAAAATCTGTACGACATTGAGTCTTATAGTATTTTCAAAACTACTTCAATTTGAATTAAATTTAAAAGAATTTCTTTTTTCCTCAAAATTAACGAAGGAAAATTCAATAAATATAATTTTTTTTAATAAGTACTGTATACTGGTGAACGATTGTCATTTATTGACATCGTACAATACTCATTAAGTAATATTATACGGCTAATATGGTGAGTGTGTAAAATAGCAAGTGAGGTCGACACGCAAAGTATACTGACCAAGGAGTCTTTGGTAGCCGCCGCACGGACCGATAATATAAGGCAGTGGTGCTCGGTGCTCCACCAGGCAAAAGCGAAGAAGGTTCGACCAAGAAGCAAGGAGTCCACAAGCTCTGAGAACAGGATTGAAGAACCATCTCATCCACACGACACGCGGACACTTTTTGGAGTGTCGACATTTGTGTCGACTACAGACAGGTGCACACGCAATAGTTTAGTTTAATAAATAATGTACAATTGATATTTGATTGTTATTACATTTCATAAACTACAATATATCCTTTATGAGTTCATACAAATTAGATTATATAACACCGATGTCTGATCTCATACGACCTCATAAAACAGAAGAAAGAGATCGTTACAGCTGCGTTCAATTTATAATCAATAGCCGCAAAAATTGTTGTTTTTTTTTTTTTTTTTGGAAACAAAAATATATATGGTAGAAAAATCATTAGTTTTTACGCTTAGAATCTAATAAGGTTACAATAATGTGCAAAAAAGTACAACAGGCTCGAGAACAATTGCTTCTTTTTTTACCTACCTATTTTAGTTTCACAAATTGAAACAAGCTAAATTAATTATATTCTTTATGTACACTAATTGCAAGTATAGATCATGTATATAGTATATTGTTCAAGTTGAGCATTCAATGGCTTTGTTTTTTATGTGAACATAATGTTTTAACAAAACGAAGAGAAAACAAATGAAAGTGAAGACTAAAAAATTAAATTCTATATACATAAAATTGAGCTGGACTTGAACATCATTGTAAGTTAAATATAATGAAATTCGAAAAAAATGTTATCAACAAAAACTAATGTTGAACATAAGTGATGAATATATACAGGATTTTTACGTTTAAATCTGGTAAGGGTATTGAATTTTATTCCTTTATCAAATAGTGTTTTAGTATTGATTTAGAAAAAATAAAAACTTATTATCTAATTATAATAGTAGAATGTAATAATAACATTATCTAAATGTATATATTTAATAAATGAACAAAGTGAGCTATAATTGTATTTATAATACTTTTGTGTGGTTGGACTCATATGCTAAGAATCTTATAATAGCTAGAATTTAACTTGTATTACAGTATTAAGTATACTTAAGTGTGTTGCAATCATTAATCAGATATATTTAACAATTAAACACAACATAAGATGAATTTAAAGAAATCAAAATAAATTGAAAATGTGATTCATTTATTTTTATTCATTTTCGCTAATCCAATTTTTATTCATTTTTAATTATGACTATATATGTATAGTCACATTCTTGTTTAATAGTGTCTAATCCATGTAGACATGACTTTTCAAAAAAAAAAAATTAAACTCATCTAGTTATGCCCATTTACAAATTTGTTAAATGTATTATTTTTAAAAGGATGAATTTGTCGTTTCAATCAACTGGGAGTTATATTTTAAATTAATAAATAATTGTTTTCTCTTTGCAAAAATAAAGTTAAAATAGAATTTTTGTTTTCACAACGGCAGCTTGAATTACAATAGGTTTTATTCTTCATAAAAATTTGAAGAACATTCATTACGCATTATTTAAGCTCAGACATATTTGAACATTTAAAATATATTTTTAACAAAATTATATTGTATAGCAAAATGGCGTAAACTTAATTTGTTTTTTTTATATTACAAATATTAACTGAGTATAAAACGTGTTTCAAAGTAAAAATATTTTACGTAACACTTAACTGTTTAAAATTAATATTATGGCACTTTTTTAACTGTATGACTTAGGTACTTTTAAATATCTTTTGACTAAAATAATGAAATTTTTCGGATAATTTTGATGCTGAGAAATAATTATAACTGCTAACTTGTGCATGAAAGTAAGGAATTTGTTGTATGTCGTAAAATAATAAAATTAATTTTATCTACTAAATCATAAAACTAAGGGGAAATAACTTAAAAAAGAAATTATTAAGACCCGTTCTTTAATACGTTTTGAAGATATTTATATTTATTTAAAGCTTATATTATAATCACTATACTTAAATTAGTTTGATATACGCGATACGCATTCAGCTTTTTCTCCTTAAAATAAACCTAATATCACTAAATAATTACTTATATTTACATTTTTAACAATTCTGTAAGAAAAACTTAAAAAAAGATACATGGATTTGAAGAATATCAAAATAATCAGTTTATTAAATCAGCAACATTTATTGGAATTATGAGAATGAAGTATGAACTATAGTGTAAATAAACTAAACGAGTATAGTACATAGAACAATTTACATAAAAAAATAAAACTAAAATTAACTAAAATATCAATAAAAAAAAATAAACAATAACAATTTTAAGAGAAAAAAATGTATAGTTATATTTTGACCTTTTCAATTTGTTTTGTTTTTCTTAATTGATTATTTCTACCCATGCTTATGTTTTAATTAATAAGTTGAAAGTTCTAAATACAAGTCAGTGAAGTTGTAGGAACATCTTATGTATTTTATGAAACTCTATAAATTTAAAATTATAATTGTATAAATTGAATTTGTAACTTTTAAGTGCGTTGCAATTTGTAAAATAAATATACGTACCTATATATATATTTAACTTATTTTTATAATTTTATCCCATTTCTATTTCAAAAATAATTTTTAGCGTGATTTGGAAACCATAAAAACAATAAATATTTCATTTTTTCACTTAATTAATTAATTATTTTATTAATACATTTTATTATAATACCACGATTAACTATTACGGACTAGTTAATATACGATAGCAAAATTGGTACTAATGGTAAATGTAGGTATTATTACCTAAGTCTACACTAAAAGTTTTTTTTTTAAAAAAAATAATATTATATTATTAACTTTATACTTGCTATAATATTATAATTATACTCTATATTATTTCACTACATTTTTAAATGTTTATTTCAGTAACACATTTCAGAATTTAAACATTGATTTATACTCACTGATTAGAGGTATTAAATGTAATGAGATTTAAGGGAAAAAATACGATCTCTAAAAAATAAAATTTAAATATATATATATATATAATATATAAAAATAATAATGTAATTATTTTTCTAACTTTCCAACTGTTGAAAAGTAAATATTGTTTTATTAAATATTGTTTTATCATCTCTTAATGTTTTTTTTCACACTAAATAGCTTGTTTTCAGTTACATTTTCATTTAACAATGATACGGTCATTATACGTCTAATGCAATTAAATAGGTTCCTGTCGCATGACATTTTTTTCACTGCAAATATTAAACTGGTTTAGACTAACACAACATTTTTGGATCATCATACATTCCTCGGGCTATATTTCTATGACTGGCATATAGAATATGAAACACCATTACAGGAAATTGTAATTGACCTGGTATCACTCCAAACTAATTTCATGTTTAACTTGCACAAAGGGAATATAATATTTAATAAAAACATCCATCCACTGCTTAAAGTATTAATTTTTTTTAATGACTATCCACAGCATTTTAATGAAAGTATTTTTTTTTTTTGCTCAAGAGTATTAAAAAAATTGAAAATAAATCTGCAATTGTATATCACGACGTTTGAAACATCAAACAATAATATTTATGTCTGTGTGCCATACAATATAATGTATAGTATTAGTATCCAACAATAATATTGGCCTTGTATTATAACTACAATATCAAAAGTCAACATTATACGAAACGCTATTATACGTAGTTATAGGAAACGATAATTGTGTTTTTATTCTTTATTATCAGCCAAAGTTGCCAACAACAACAACAACAAAAAATCAGTTAAGTATTAAATAAGATTTCCAGAGGAGAAAAAAGACTAGATTCTATAATTATTATTGATTGATATAATATTATATCGTCGGTTACATGAACGTTGAAATAGTCTACTATATTTATATCCGGTGATGTTGATCTTCTTTAAAACTATTACTACATGACATTTTCAATCCCTTTTGATTGTAGTAATTGATAGAGACTGTTGCAACAAAGTGAAACTCGCACATAATTCCGCCTGCTTCCTTTCTATATCCACCCGAGGTGATATTCGATGTATGCACATACATATATATATATGCGTGTTTAATTAGTGTAAAATAGTTTTAATCTTTTATAATTACTATACATATAATTTAAATCGTACAACACGATCTCATCACTTACATTTCAGGTGACATAACATTTGATGTACAGAGTGATATTTTGTCCTGAGAAAAGTGAAAAACATATAATTGGTTTCACGGTGAAGTTTTTTTATTTTCCTTCACTTTAAATAACTTTTGGGTATAGTAAATCTGCACCAATTGTTTTATAACAGCATATTTTATTACATTTTACACAAATCATACGTCAGAATACAATATTAAGATTACTTTCGCAGCATTTTTAAACCACAGGAAAAAATGAGAACTACATGATGATTGTCCGACGATTGTTTATGTAATTATTTCGAAAGATTTGACCCAATTAATATGGTTATGAAGATTTTTAAATTTTTAATCAAGTATTTACGAAAACCCCGATTATTTCCATAAATACTCTTGATAATTTTTTTTTTTTTTTATTAATTTTCAGTTAGTATCTTTTAATTATGTTATGAAAGAGGTTTACGAGTCTAAAGACTTGTGATTTAAGACTATGGAATGTAATTATTTGAATGTTTATAATACGTAGCTAAGTAGCTTATATTTTAACACAACGTACCTATTATATTTATTGCAAATTCATACTTATATTTATAGATGTTCAAAATATTCAATTCATATTATAAATTACTTGATTTAGATTTGTTTTTTTTTTCTTGATTGTATTAATACATAAAAAGTATTATAAAAATTAAGAAGACAGTGGGATTTTTACTTATTGCTGTCAGCTGCTATCTCACCAACTTCTAGAACGCTAAATACTTATTTATAGCTTTCGGTCAATTTATTTTCTTATTATTTGAAGTTATATAATTCACTTATTGCACGATTGTTGCCTTTAATAAAAATGACTATTGTTACTATTGTTATCGGTTCCAACAACATAACTTTTTTCTTTTCAAACCCTTAAAATTTAACAATAAAATGTATGTTTAACGTTAAAAAAACTACCTTGGAAGTAAATTTATGTAAAATCACGAGTGTATATAATCGGGTAACGGATGCAGAAATTATTGGAACTGCACGTGTATGATTTACACGGACACACGGTACATACTACATTATAGTGTATGGAACGAAAATCGTATACGTACGTAACGAATGTTCATACTACGTTTGGTATCTGTACTTATACTTATTTATTGCTTTTAAAAGGTGGTTATTTTAACATAACGTTTCCGTGGACGGCTAATAAGTATAGACGTATATTTTATTGTAGCCCGTTCACCGTTGTCGTTTCGTCAACGCATAAGTGTATAATATTCTGTAACTTGCATGTAATAATATGTTGTATATATATAATATTTTTAACGATACAATTAACGTTAAAAATGTGTATATGATGTATTATTTAGTGAACTAAGTCATTGTTAATTTTAATTTTAAGTACAATTTATATATAAAGTAATTTTTGTTTTTTATTATACAGTGTTTATTATTATTTTGTTATATAAAGTAATTGAGCTAAAATACTAGAAAATTATGTTTACTGTTACTCCCTAGACCACCATAAGTTTAGCTTACAGGTGTAGGTAATTTTTATTATTTATAAATACTTTGTATAATCTGTGTAATAATAAAAAAATCTTTCAACTCAAAAAAAATATATATACCTATAATGGTATGATAGTGATGCAAGGACTACATTTTCAAACGCATTATCGTTCCGCCAAATTATTTTGATGGTATTTTCGTCAGTTGGATTGCTTCTATTATCGGAGGTATCAAGAAAGTTTCGTATCATGTTTCAATGTAAATAAATAAATAAATAATAAAACTATTATTATTATTTGTCAGGACTCCGACGCGTTCGTATTCGGTTATGGTTTCTATTCCGAGGATTTCCATAGAATAATGATTGAATTAAGCAACAATAAATCATGTTTTTATGAGAAAATAACAAATATTTTTTATTATAGCCGTAGTAATAACATATCTAACGTAATAAATTATTTAATTGTTTGCGTAATTTACGTAATACCATTTAAGTAGTATACCTACGTCTACATGATCTATACAATCATAGTGTTTATAATACTTTACTTACGTTTACGTCTCAAGACAAATATTATAACACAATATTGGCTCAACTGACACATTAGTCCAACATCTGCAACGCTAATAGTTATAAGCCAAATTAATTCATAGGTACTGGTAGATTTTAATATAATTATCATTTTATACAGTTTTGTATTTAAAATTTAAAATAAGTATAAATTATGAAAACTTCTATGTAAAAACTTATTTAAATCAAATCACTTCCCTAGTAATAAAAATTATAATATTATACAATTTATAGTAAATAGTTATTATATAGAATTTGATATATTTTTTATTTATTTATTCATATGCCATGTTCGGCAATTACAAAGATATACGAGTATAAAACAAATTTTCAGTACATTTAAAAACAATTATAAGTGAATTTAACACTACAATTTTTTTGAATTTTTGGCATTTAAAGTGTATTTTTTATTGTATTTTTAGACATTTTCAATGCATTTTTTTAGGTTCTTTGCCATATTAAAGTCACTACTTTACTAATAACACAATAATCAAGATATAATAAAGTAAATGATTAAAACTATATTTATAATATTTGTGTTCTTGGAGGATTAGGTAAAATTGTCTTCAAGTTTCTTTAATCTTAACAAATGCGATGAGTTTAAGTTTACGAATAAAATAATCATACAGATATACATATACCTTTTTATTATCAAATGTTGCAAACATTTTTGATAATATAACGTTATTAACATACGTTTTATAACAGTTTTATTGTGGTAATAATTACCAACTAATTATTTCTTTTTTGTATTTTTGTATTTTTGTATTCATTGTTTAAGATTATTTAACTGTAATTGGACACATTTTATACACCTCATTACCCTATTTAGGTAGAAGCAAATCGTCCATATAGGATTTTTCCAGAGTTGTGTGATACAATAACATAATATAACGACTGTAAATAAATTACTTAGAACTTAAAAGTACAGTCATTTTTCACTAACACTCTTCAAACGGGATGTCAACGTCATCCCTAATCCACTATTTTATAGCTTGACCACTAGTGTTTTCTATTTTTCCCGTAAAAATGATTTACTAATTATCATCGATTTTAAACATAATTTTTATTAATTTCGTGGATATCAAATTAAGCATTAAACGTTATTCCTCAAATTATTAAGAAATAATAAACTACTCTTTAATTATAAGTTCACATCATTTACCGTTTCCGTGTTCAATTGTATATATAAAGATATTTGATGGAAAAAGTCTATTAATATTGAACACTCATTTTTATAATTTTTCCCTAATAATAAAATATAAAAATAATAAAATAACTTGCGTTTCTTCAATAGATTATTTCTTTTTATTGTTATATTTTGTCTAAATTTTTAGAAATTACTTTTGCAAATAAATATACACTACAAACTAAAATCTAAGAGATATTTAATAATTTACTTGAAAACAATGAAACCACTAATATTTACAAATTGCCTTGAAAATTTATACTTATAAGTTCGAAGACGATTAAAAAATGTTTGCGTTTTTTTAATTAAAAAAGTTGAATAACTAAATTATTAACTTTTTTATCGATTTTAAATTATTTGAATCGGATATAATAATTTATTACCTTTTGATTTAATGTCATACAACTTAAATTTTTAAAATTATACCTAATAATAATTTAACTATAATTATAGTTTACTATACTACTCCTATATTAAGTACATGATAGCTACAGTTATAAAATATAAAAATATTTATAATTTTACTATAGCTATACATGTACATAATAATTTGTTTTATTTTAGTTTAATTTAAATGTCAAATTTGATATTGGTCTGCTCTTAAATTATTAATTTTAAAATGTTAAGCAAAAATATATGTTAAGTGACAAGTAATTATAATTAAGAGCCATGACATTAAAAAAATAAATATATTGAAAATATAACAGTAATAATGCATAATACATCTAAAACATTTGTATCCGTACCTTTATTATCAACAATTACTGCGGCCGCAATTTTATATCAACTTAAAACGATTGAATAAATTATATATTTAATAATATTAAATATAGTAATTTACTATTTTTGTAATAATAATAATAATTATGTTTGTATTGCATTTAAAAAAGAATAGAATTTTTTACAAAATTATTGTCTCCAAAAACCTAGGCTATTTGAAGAGATAACAGTTGTTACATTAAAGTTGAGTTTACAGTTTTAAGATAATTATATTAATGCATCTTCTCAAATTTTGTTTAATTAAATCAATAAGTAATCACTAAATAATAATTTAAAGGGATTGTAATCTATGATCTTCTGTCTCTGTTTATCACACGCGCAACATAGGAATTTAGACGTTTTCTATTTCCAACGTACGAGTACCGATTGATTAATTGATGTGATAAAAATGTTGAAAAGTGATTTGTATTCATTGTTAAGTCTACTTTAGATCGACTTTCCTACTTTTTTTAAATTTTGCGAAATTCCTAAAATTTAACTTTTGTTGATTTTTATTTTTCTAATTCGTTTAATTCTATTATGTAAAATGTTGGGGGACAAAATGAAAAAAGTGGAAAAGTCAATCTAAAGTAGACTTAACGACAAATTTAAATCAGTTATATTATCGAATTAATTACAAATTACGAGATAGCAACATCATTATACTAAGTACAGTAAATTAATAAAAATACGTATTACAAAAGAAATTTAAACTTTTACTTAATACACTTTTTATAATGATCATAATTATTATAAAATTGTTTAATAAGTAATATAAAGGAGGTACTTCATACTTAAATGTACATTTCTATTAAAATGATTTGTTTATCCGAACTCAGTATTATAATAATCTGTTTCCATAAAATTATTTTGATGAATAATAAGTATAAAATACAATGATTGTTTATTTTACATAATTTTTTTCTGAGACATTTAATTGAACTTTTTAACATCTATAGAGTATAATCAGTATCTGGTTGGTATCGGTAATCATAATTAATTCTAGCGCACAGCTATGGCTGCCATCATACGTACCAATTAAAATCGATTGACAGCATAATACCCGTAATAAAATATGGCAATAGAAAAAAGCATAGTAATATCTCCGTTGTATATTATCGATCATTTGCAATAAGCTTTATTTGTAGTCTTACACATTACGCAACATTTTCCGACGCAGTCCTATATCTTACACATTATTATTCCTGGTTTAAAACTATGATTAGCGTTCTTCATTTTTTTCTGTTTATGCTTTCAATCTAACTTATCTAGCAGAAACAGGTACAACATTAGACACATAATATTGTACCAGTACATATTATTAATGTTAACAGTGACCCGAACCACATGTTTTTTAAAGCATTTTCAATGCTTGTTAAAAATAATATAAAATATTTTTCCGAAACATCTCTCAATGAAATACAAAAAATAAATATTAATCACATAACGAGTGATTTTAACCTCTCCAGATTACGGGATACCAAATTTTACTAAACCAGTGTTAGATAATACCTATTCTTTTACATTTATAGTTACATTTAGTAGGCAATAATAAATTAAAATATAAAATTTATCAAAATAGCATTATAAAATTTAATTTTAATATATATAGTATACATTTTTGACATTTGTTTTTTTTATTATTGTGTTAATTATTTACATAATTCAGAATCAAAAATCAAATTATTTGATTTATTAACTTATTTTTAGATTATAAGAAACATGAAGAATATATTACAATATATTAAAACTGTTAAAAATATAGGTATATTTAAACATTTATTTATGTGTAGAAGAGAACAATGAAGTTATAAATTCCTAAAATATTTTATCCTTGAAAACTGAAACATGCAATTATTTTATCCGAAGTTTATATTTTAATATTAATGTAATGGAATACTATTATTGTAAAAGTTTTATATTGGTACTCATGAGTCGAAATCAAATAATAAATAAAGTAATATGTCTTTTTTGTTCAATTGAAGTTAAAATATTTTTTCAATAACTATAGGTATAGCCACTAATTATAGAAATAATGTCTTAATCATGTCTTAATGACCTGTACATATTATTATAAGTTTTTGTAGGATAGAATACAGTACGCGTTACATTATTACATCATTACGAATTTCGTTATTTTTAATAATAAAAGTATCTATAATACATGTTGATTATTCAAACTGATTTTTTATCAAAGCAGTCTTATGTTTCCTAATAAGTTCTTTACAGTTTATAAATCAGTGATCGTGTTCTTTTCTACTTATACATAAGTTATTTAATAATTCTCATTAATTATTGTCTAAATAAACGTAAGTATTTTTACGGCTTTTGGTGATTGGTCTCAGAACACGCATTTAATAAAATTATGAATATACATTTTAATATATATATATATATATATATATATATTTTACATTTTGGTTTGACGCAGGGCTTAGTATGGTTAATTCATTTGCACCCTTTTCAGCTGACAGTAACTGTATAATGATAATATAACCATTATAAGATTATAGGATTCCACTCCCACAAGCATATAGCTTCATTCTGGGAAAGATCTAAGTTTCTGAAATACTTGAAAGTTTCTCATCCAGATACTATTGATACTTTGACATGGCTTATCAATGATTCTAGGTATTAAACTAATTTTCTACGATTCGGCGATTCTCAAAATAGCTTATTAATTATCAAGGGATATTTCAACAGAAATGAAAATCTATAATGGCTGATTAAAATGACTAAAAATACAAACCCGTCCATAAATATTAAACATGAATTAATTTAAAAAATACATTTACATACATTTTTAATGTATATATGTATAAATATAGTGCTTTAAATATTAATATATCTATAGTGCAAATGTATGACAGTATTTGAACTTTAAAATCCTAGCTTATCCCAGTACCTATTCTTATTGTTATGTCTATAGCATTAAAAATAAGAAATCGACGCGATGTTAAAAAAAATCACATATTTAACTCAATAAAGTTATACATATTATGACTTAAACCAAGTTAAATATAATATACTTTATAGCATATAGTCATTATGAAAGATTTCATATATATTTTTGCTATTGAGGGCATCTGCATCAAATATCGGCTATTACTCCAAGAGTATATATTATAAATAATAAAAATACAGTACGTCTTAGTCAATACATTTTTTGCAGTTCAACAGTGGAATATGGGAAATATAGGATAAGTTTTTGTTTCGCATAGTATTAGATTTGATTCTATTTATCTAAAATTAAATTACCTATATATAATATAATAATATATAACGAGCTTTTCTTTCAAATAAAGGTTACACATAAAAAGTAGATTAAAAACCTTAAATATTTTTTTAAGATTAATTATTTTGTTTGTGTAAAAAGAAATAAACTTCCGTACTTAAAAATCTTAAAATAATAGGTGTCACAGTATTATTATTTATATAATAAAACTAATTCTTTCTTAGAACCTATTACAATAATGCCCACTAATTTATTACAAATCAGATTATTTGCTGCTCCAATAATGCTTTATTGAAATATTTTGAATAAATCATGACCAATATAATTATATGTTATATATCATATATTTAGTTGATAAACAACATATCTACCTACAAATATATTATGAGGAATGGACGAAACGTAATTAAAATGTAACATTTTTTAAGAAAGTACGGTGCAGTTTTAAAAAGATTAATTTTGTGTTCTAATTCCTGGAAAATAATGAAATGCTGCATAAAATTAAAATTTTATAACTAACTCCGAACTGCGAAAGAGTACGGTTTTTTATTGATGTTTTTATTAGTAGAAAAGTAATTTTGTGTTTTAATATTATAGCTTTATTTGAAATATATATAACTATATGCTTAAATATCAATGTATGCTGAAATTCCGGAACATTATTGACAATAATTATATATGAATTTGTGACTATTCATATTTCGCATCATTTTATATTTTATTATTATGTACTATACGGCATGAGAAATTCCAATGACATTTATAGTGACTTATATGATGGTATAATAGCATTATAAAAGTCATTAAAACTATTTTTGATGTTTTATATGCTTTTTAAAATATTCATAATATTTGAACTAAAAGTTTTTTATAGTTGCAAAAAAATAGTAAAATAGTATTTATACACCTCTAACAAAGAAACAATGAAAATATAAGTTTTAAAATTGCATATACATTTTTACTTAAATGTATGCTTAAATGTGCTTTTATTCATCAAATTCTTTAAGCCGAAGGGGATTGTAAGCCATGATCTTCTGTCAATGTCTATCGCACGCATAACATGGGAATTTAAACGTTTCCTATTTTCAACGTACCAATCAATCAATAATTGCGATAAGAAATTTGAAAACTGATTTGAATTCGTTGAGAAATCTTCATTAGATCGATTTTCTCAAATTTTTAAATTTTTTACTTATAAGTTATAAGTTATAACTTATAACATACACAAAGATGAACTTATGTAGATTTTTATGTTTCTTATTTGTTTAATTCTATTTTGTGAAATTCTAGGGAACAAAATCAAAAAATTGAAAAAATCAATTTAAAATAGACTTAATGATAAATTCAAATTAGTTTTTAAAGTTTTTTTCGCATTAATTGATGGATCGGTACGTTGGAAATAGAAAACTTTGAATTCCTATGTTGCGCGTATGATAGACAGAGACAAAAAATTATGGCTTACCATTCCCTGAAGTAATTCAAATGGTTTGGTTGCAACTAATTACATTTAATCAGGTCACGGATTGTCTTAGCACAACGTTACCTATATCCCAGCACTTCAAGTGTTTTCCGAAACTATGTGAAACCGTGGATCTGCACCGGAAAGACATGAAATATGTAACGTGGTGTTTAAGTCACAAGACTTGTCCAGTTTATCAATTTTAGACTCACCAGAAGGTGCATGGATGTATAGCAGAGCTTACATGGCTATCGGCGTGCTCTAGCGTTATCATATATGCCAGCACTAAAAAATGATTTTATTACAAACAATATGATATAATACCCAATGAAGCAAATGAGCTGAGGAAGCGTTTTGTAAATTTATATAAGACGGCCAACGTCGCGACTAGGAGATTGTGGTTGGTATCTTGGGTACGAGGTACGTATATGTACTGCGACCCGAGAGACGCACTAATTTTATGTTTGTTGTTATTATTTTGTGATAATATTTTATTCTGTGCGATTTGTTTACATTATATTTGTTTTGTAGAGCGTTACCCTCGAAAACCGACATACGATAGCGTATACGAACGAAACGCCAACAACATGCGCACGCTGAACGTTGTGTTGTCCCGGAGCCCTACGCGCATCTGAGCATTTCATTAGTTCCGAACCAATGGATTTCACATGGAATTTTTTTTTTTTAATTGGACGTCACAAAAATAGCGATATCAAGTCAAATTAAATTTCATGGCTGCATTGGTCAAACAAGACCTGGGCGACACTAGTTTACAGTTCGATAACTGAATTTATTTCCTCTCTGTTCGCCGTTGCACAACGTAATGCTTATTTCGTTCGTCGACGTATAAGACCAAACCGGGCAAACGGTCAACTTCAGTCGTCCCAAATAAAAAAAAATAAAAAATATACTATACAATATAACACATTGGGTTGGCTTGTATGAGAAAAAATATTATGTCATAATTGTTGCCATAGACATGCTTAAATAAACGCGTTGTACTGACTACCGAGTAACTGAGCAAATCTATTCCTATCCTTAGATTTCATTAGAAATTATAATTTATAAAGAAATGGTAAACATTTTAATAACAGTTTTGTATTGGTAATCAAATACAGTAATGTACAGAAAAATTAATAATAATTAAGAATTGATAAACTATTATTATTATAGAAAAATGTAATTGTAGTAAACTTATAAAAAATTAAAGTAAAACGATATCACAATGTGGACAATCGCGGATATATCTATTTAACTAAAAGATTAATTTCACCATGTGAATGGGGCATATAGAACCTTATTTAGAGGAAATCGTTTGTAATAATAAAATAAAAATAAAATACTAATATAAACATACTATACGGGCATACATAAAAAGACAAACTTTTGGAACCCTAGCAAAATCTAAAAATTATGTAGCAAAATCTAGCAAATTCCTAGCAAATTGCTGGAGTAAAAATTTTTTTGCTAGCATAATGTGCCGATACCAACTGGGTGGACATATAAAAATCACATTAAAATAGAATTCACCTAGTAATGGTTCAATTGACATATAATTGCTGTAACTACAGTAGGTATACATTAGATAGTAATTTATATTTTACTAATAAAATTTACTGTTAAATTATAATACATTTAATGTTTGAAAATATATTTATATAATTTTATATAGAAATCTGAGAATATATAAATCTGTAAATCTGAGAATATGTTATAAAAATTAAAAATATTTTATTAACACTTTTTTTTTACATCTTTGTACGCTCTTTCACTAGAACATGATAAACCATTAAACCCAAAATGCATACCGTACGTTGAACACTATATAATACGTATATACTATATACAAGTATACATTTCAAGAACTAATCTTTAAAGATTATTTTTGTCAGACTTGATGCACATGTGGTATTATTAATTCTGCCACTCGTTTTCAAGGAATTACTCACACAAAGCATTTATTATTGGTTATGCCTCAGTGAACCACTATATTAAATGTATTGTATGGTATATATTCTTAAAAGGACGACAAAAGCTATAAAGATCTTTCTCTCGAGTTACAATATTTCACTCCTACGTGTCATACGATATAAAGGCAATGCACATTTGAATTGTTCACAAGATTCACAATTATATGTATAACATGATTATGGTTACAGAAAATATATTTTTACTATTAAATCGAACATTTTAGTGCCTATTATACTGACCCAATTTCAATCTGTCTGGGTAGTGGTTCAGTCACAGTACCAATAGCGGAGCAGTTTCCCTGGTGAGCCGACATTTATATAGCTCATAGTTTTGAATGAAAATATATTCCGTATTTGTACACCTCATTGCGTGCCAAACAAATATATTATGAGTCGCATGTGCGTAAAAGATTTACATTAATTGACAAAAGGGATGAATATTTTTGTTGAAGCGATAAAATGTACTGCAGGGTTATTTTTTTATTGTACCCCACTGACTCTTTGTTTGTTATATTTATAGCAATTTTAGTTTCTAGGCTAAGTGAGAAATGTATTGGTTTCTCAGTATCTTTTTCCATCTATTGAATGTATTTTGGACAATAAAATAAAATAAAACTACCCAAAAGCATGAAGAAAGAAAAATGATTCCAGATGAACAACTGATATCAGTTTAAAAAATATTCATACTTGATTTTAATTAAAATTTGAATTACCTTTCATACTTGGCCTGTTTTGAATAAGTCGGTTAATAATTCAAAATTAATTTTAATAAAATTGAAATCATATACGTCATGCACGACGCACGTATTGAAAGAAGTATGAAAATTAAAACCCCCCAATATGTGTAAATCAGAACTCTCCGAGTCACTTCTAAGCCTGAATTCAGTATAAAGTCATCCATCTGAAATATTTATCGAAACATTGGAGCATTGACATATTGCATAAAAAGGCAATATGATACTGTCCTTTGATTATGGAAAATTATTTTTTGCTACACTGTAACCATGGAAACTGAAGGTGTGCCTCTAATCTCTATGTATAATAAATATAAAGAAAAGTTATAAGACGTATCTGGGTCCTAAGAATTCTTAAACCACTCTCCCGAACGTGTTGTTCCAACTTTATACAAGAATAAGGTTCTCATCTTTTTGCAAATATTATTCGAATTTTTATGTAAAGTTACAAATTTCCGAGTTCAATGCGAATAGGTCTAATTTAATTTTAGTTTTTAATTGATAGATTTGAAATAATAAACGTAAAAAATCGTATCAAATGATACAAACCTACGAGCGCGCAATAAAGAAAAACTTGTGACCAAACTCGGACGCAACGTCGCGTCATTTAAAAATTCTCAAAAGTTTTTGCAGTTTTAATATATAAGTGATCACATTGAAAGGGTTTTGAATTTCCTACCAAGGAGGAAAATAATTGGTATTTGTACCGAAAACAAAATAACCACGCCTTACCCGCTTCACTCATTTTTCTCTGTTCGTCCCGACTCAGCTTATCATGTGCATCATTAACCCACAATTAAAATTGAATCACTTTTGTATTATTATTATTATTCAATGCATTAAATTTTGGTAATTAAAATTGAATTATTACTATACTGATATGATACGAGAAAATGATTGTAATTTTATAAATTTGTATTTGTGCTTATAATATTTTTTAATTTGTAGCAACACATTTTGGTTCTCTCCTCGTGCCTTTTCGCCATCGAAGAGATTGTTTATTCACTATTATAATAATTATTATGACGGTAATCAAAGTGTAATACCATATTTATTTTGTTGGTAAGAATGTTATACAAAATAATATTCTGTGATAGTCATTGAATAATTATAAGAATCAAGTGAAGAATTAGTGAAAACCCAATGTGGGCAATCGTTTGTCCTGCTGTGATTTTAAACTAAATCGTATTCTTCAGTGTCGTGAGTCTCTTTTCAGTTTTATAAATGTAATATATTACACGTCAACGGGACTGATCCCTGCGTATGTCACCCACAGAACATTGCGTATCTTGTTGACTTGGCCCCGATTACAGTCGCCGTGCATCTGTGAATCTCACACGAGACTGATAACCCTTGTTACTTTGCCGTAGTTTAGTTATACTTGAGAATGATTTGAAATTGACCCCTCCCCACTCAATGACCACCCTCATAACTTTAACCTCTTCCGATAAGTGTTTATCCCTTTCTGTAAATTCAAACTTATCCGTTTGAGATTTTTGAGACGATTAACACGTCTATATGTGTAAAAGAAGTTGCCTACACGTATATGAATAATGCGGCGTATAAAATAGATATAACCAATATAATAAAATGTAGATGTACGTTAAGTTCCGTAACCAATATGTTTCAAGAAAAATGTTATTTTGTTGGTCTACCTTAAATATTAGGGTACACCATGAGAATAAAATATAATAACTCAACGGATATAGTTCTTTGAAAATTTATTTTCCATTTTTTATAATGGTTTGTTAACGTAACGTTATCCATCAATGAAAGTGCGATTAAAAAATAACAAAATGATAAAAAAAAAAAACCCAAAGTGTTTTATAAATTTAACGAATCTATGAATAATTCATGAAGAATATTATACATAATAATAATGTTATAATAAATGATGAATTAAAATGTAACTATTTTATAAAAACAGTTAAGTTCAAGGGCCGTTGGTCACAAATATATATATATATATATTTCTCGGAATTAATACCACTCCTTAATCCTAAACTTATCCTAAAATACGATAGAAGGTACGGCCCGGGGTGCGAATGGCCAAACATCCACTTCGGTGTCTTAGTATTTATGTATAAAATAATATAATATATTTTTTATTTTTATCATTATGGGAAAGTTGAGGTATATGCATGAAAACGTGCGCTCAGGCGTAACATAATTCAGTGGCAGCAGGAAAAATCACGGCGGTCAACGGTAAATGAGCTGACGAACGATTGACGGCGACAAGATGTCTGACACGGTACACCAGAACCCGCAACTTACTGCGCCCCACCAGTCAACTTTGTCCTAGGGCCAATATGATAAGAAATATATCGTGTCTCGGACGCAAATTTAAGATTAATGTTCAAGATTACAATTTCGTCCGAATAAAATACGTACCTGCGCCAGTGTTTAAGTCTAATATTTCTCATCCCGATGACTTGGTATAAGGATTTGTCGCCAAGAAACTACAACAACAATAAAAAATTCATAAGGGTTAGTAAGTACAGTTTTTATCGCTATAGGATGGTGACGATGGCGCAATCACAAATATTTTTAAATTTTCTTCTACAATAAATAATTCACGCCATAAGCCAGTGCATTACACATTAATTTGTAATGTTATAGAAAATATTCTACTTCAAAACATTTTAAAAGTAAAAAGTGAGTGTTTTTTTTTAACGTTTTGAATGACATTGAAATTATAATTTCATCCTCATTAGTTTAACAAACATGAGTAAAATTATAATTTGGTCCTCATTAATTTGACAAACGAGAAATAGTACTCTCCTTTCCCAACGCCACAACGTGTGTGTCACTGTCAATGATAATACGGTTTCACGAAAAATAACAAAATCCGTCTGCTGACAAGCGTTGTTTCAAACATAATTACTTTTATACTTACTTACTAGAAGGCTCCATCGAGTTCTTAACTAAGCAAGTTTGACATTTTCGATGTAACAACAACAACAAATTGTGTGAAAGATTATTAAGATTATTAAGAAATTATTATTATATTTATAAATTTATATAGTTGGTATCTCATATTGTCTCTTACTCTTTCTATATATTGGTATATACATATTTCTAAAATATATATCTAGCGAATAGCCAGTATACTCGTTAAAATACATCATAAATTATTTCATGAAACGATCGAAAGAGACGACACCGAAGAATAATCGAGATGGTGACATAACCATTTCAAAAATCTTGAAATGAAAAGTTGTCAGTACAAAATACATAAATAATATAATAATACAATTTAGAAATATCTACATCATGTTTGTCAGTTTTGAAATGTCCAAATATTGATATCACATTGTCATTTCCGTTATACATTTTATTTATATTGCAAAAGTTTATTTTAAAAAAAAACAAGGTAGGTATCAGAAAGTTTAATTTCTATATATATACAAAAAATAATTGACTAAGTTTATCTTTAATTAAATTTGCATGTTTGCATGTAATGACATTTTTCGTTTTTGTGCATTAGATATATATATATATATATATAATAAAATTAATTTTAAAAGTATGTATAAGATTCAACAACAAAAGTTACTGTTATATTAAAAATAAATATTAAAAAATACATAATTGTATATTAAATATATAAGTGTAATGTATTCAAAGATAATTATGTATAAAACTATATAATTCAATTATGAAATACGCAAAAGACTTGAAAAATGGTCTATACCTCTATATCATACAATAATATATGAAAACAATTTCTTATTTCTTGTTTGTAAGAGTACAACGGTAGTTATTATTTCTAATTATTGTTTTACTTTCCGAGCCATTTATGTTTCTAACATGACACAATTATTAATAAATGTAAATTTTCTTTGAATTTCAAATACATTGTATTAGATATTATATTGTTGTTCTTTTAGTTGAAGGTTAAAGTACTAAAATGTATTATTTTTTGTACCCATATTGTTTCATTTCTAAAAAAAAAAAAAACATTATTTTTATACAATTTAATAATATAACATCTCTATAATAATAAAATAATTAAAAAATAATATTTCATAAAAATATTAATTATTATTAATGCATTATTGAAATGAAACACACAACTCAGTTATTATAACTAAATAATAAATATAAATTCATATAACAAATCAAAAAAGTCTCGATTGACAATAATACAATAACAGTAGTAGAAATGTATGTTAAAATAAATGAATTCATAGGTACTGAAATATTTTTACCTTCAAAATATTGCTCCTTGTTCAAGAATTGTCGAACCCAAGTAATCGGGTCAAACTCCAAAGTGCCTTCGAAATATTTAGGCAAAATACTGGGGCTTAAGTATTTATGCAACGAGTTGAAATTATTTCCATGAAAATGTACCTTGAAAAAAAGCTTTAAAATTTAGTTTAAAAATAATAATAAAAAAGAAAAAAAACTTACCCGACATCGTAATTTTTCTTTTAAAAACGGTTTAATGACTGAATACACCGTGTATAAGTATAAAGGTTCATTGATGAAGTGAAATCCTTGAAATCTTAATGGGAAATTTTCCTAAAAAGGTAAAAATGTGAACTTTGTTGTCATGAAATATAGGTGTTCCAAACAATAAAAACTGATTATGTTTTTCTTTTTTTCTTTTTTTTATCAAGAAAGGAAAATGACTTCTTTTTTGTAACAAAGTACCCTATCATTTTAATCTATTTTCTCAAAATAATGTTCTTATGTCTTTTAATTTTTTATTTGAACAACTACTGTGATTATAAAATTAATTTAAATCAATTGGTTAGTAACACGAAGTAATTATTTACTACATTAGTTCCGTTTAACAAAAACAATATTCACTAGCAACTTATCTTAAGCTTAAATATACTAAATAATTTTATTAAAACAGGATTTGTAAAAGAATAAAAATATCATAATATACGCATGACAGTAATATAAATTTTACATCATAGTTATCTAGTACATATTATCATATAATATGTAAATATAAACCGTGATAAACGGAAGTCCATAAAAATTTATCGTTTTTACAATCGATTTTAAAATGTACAGATACGTCATCCTATTGTCGAAATCAGTGGCGACTACGTGAACGTTACTACTAGACGTCACTGTTATCATTTGCATTCAAGTGTACATCCAAAACCATAATCAAAACAGCTTTTGGTTGGTGGATCGATAATAAGCATAATGATTCAATATTCATTTTTATCGTGTAACTAGCAATGAGGAAAACGGAAAATCATACAACAAAATTAGTAATTACATCGCTGTCTAGTGTATTATCCCCCAGAAATATAAACAGAGTTAGATTTGTAAAATTTCTTTTTTATTTATGGAAATTTAAGTTTAAATATAATATTTACAAATATATTTCCAAAAATTTCCGAAAAAAGCTAATTAATTAAAACAAGTTTACCGCACAAAAAAAAAAATTTATCATATTATCTCAAAAAGACTATCATTGTATTTTCAACATTATTGTTAGTGCAGTACAATATTTATTCGTTAATACCCATAAAAAAAATATAATGAAAATTATAAATGTTTGTTTATTATAAAAATCTATAACACCAAAACAGGTTTACCCTAGATTTACAAATAGGTGTTTATCTATGACATTAATAGAAATCAATAAATTATACAATAATTTCTTTTAGCAACAAAATAATATGAATACCTAATAAATGAACTAATTAATTAGAAGATTCCAAATAAACAGCCAAATGCCGAATGTATATTATACATTCGTATGTATATTATAAAATCAATGGTTTTACTTTACAGCGATTGTTTTCAATTTTGGGTAGAATGTGAGCATCAAACGCATCATATTATTCAAAACATTGAAAATAATAGTAGATTCGCGTATATACATTAAAACGATTTCGGTTGTAATTTTTGAAAAGTTGTTCAAAAATGTATTAACGAACGAAATATCTTTAGTAAGAATTCCGAGGTATGAGGCAAATTTTATAATACATTTTAAGTGATAAATAATCGTATAAAGGCATGGCAATCTTGACGATTACTTGTTCTAGTATTTTGTGGGAATTTCCGCATTTGTGAAATTAAATTTCTAGTTTTGAGTAAGAGCTGAAATTATATTACCTACGACCTAGTTATTATTACATTGATGCTAAAATTTATTACATAGTTTTGAAAATTGTTAATGGTATATTCTTAAAGTGACTCCAAGTATCAACACACATAGGTAACAGATATGGTAAATGTATATTCTTTCAGAAACACTGTTGCGTAATTCTGTATTTTTATTAATTTCAGATGTATATTGTATACAGTATAATACCTACCATGTAACACTAATATTATACCATTGTAGCACTGGATTTGATGAGGGTTTTTATTTTAATTCTTCGTGATATTTCTGAAGAGGACACTCGAATTTCACCCCTTAATACTGTGTAAAAAAATTCGTGACACTTTTTTATAATACCAAGAATATTCCTAGCCACTTTTAAAATCTGAAGTTTATCATTGTACTAACAGAACAATGTATATAATTTATTTTCAAAATATTTATTTAAAATTATTTGGTTATTATATTATAAGTATTCACCAATAAATATTTAGAATTGCTTAATACCTGTGTTACTTTTTTAAATTAGAAAACTCAAATACATAAAAGGTAGTAGAAAATTAAAATTGCACATTTACACTTAATTTTTAAAAAGGTTACCTAATTGTTGGATCTGTTTGAAACACCATAATAATACCATAATACTCAATGTGGGCCTATATTTAGTAATATTCAATATGAAACTTATGTTTTGATAATCCCAGAATACTTCAGCGATTAGATACATGATTTCCTATAAAATACAACCAATAAAAATCAATAAAGGATTGTTAAATAGCGAAATAAAATCTTTTGAACTTGTCTAGGTAGTTGGTATGTAATTTATTCTTAAGTATATCAGCAACTAATCCGATCGACTAAACTTGTTCGTGTTCCACATACCAACATGCTAATTATTTAATGCATAAACCACTCAGAAAATTAATGTCAAATGCCAATGTAGACCAAAATTGTCTAACTTAATTTTTAAGTGTTTTACCTGATGATAAATTTTTAATTTGAAACCGGTTTTAGAATAAATTTTTAATAATACTCAAGGCTAAGCATTTATTTTATTTATTTCAATTATTTATTTTTTATTTATTTTTTCCTTTCTTTACTTTTTTTTATAATATAATATATATAATTTTAAAAACCGCCAGTTTTTGTCTATGTAATCTAATTAGGTATATACCCTAATGTAAAACCTATTGTAGTAATAATATTGCGAAAAAAAAACCCAAGGCCGTTAATTTAATGAAAAATTAATAAATAATTGACCAAACTAAATTTCTAAATAATAGATGGTTTTATGCTAATACAATAATAATAATAATAATAATAATAATTTATTGTAAAGTGGAAAATTTAAAATAAATAATAACGACCTTTAGGGCAAAGAGTACAAGTATAAAGAGTAAATAGTTAATGCAGATAGCATAAGCAAGAAATGTAGATGATAATCTCGATTCAATACATATTAAATTGAAAAATATTTGAGCCATAAGTGTTAAACAAATAATAACAATGAGCAAAGGATTATAAGTGATTGCTTAGATTATTTAGAACATTTTTTAACTTGCTTGATGGATCAAAAAAAAAAAAAATACAACGTATTTAATGGTAATGGTAACCATTTAAGAAAATTCTATTCATGGGAGCATAATAACTATACTTTTGTTTTTTGGTTGTATATAAAATGTATTTGTACAACGGAGAGTGTGGAGTGGTACATTTAGTGGAATTTTTTTCAAGAACTCATGATGATCAATTTTGTTTTTTAATAATTTATTATTACAATTATTACAATGGATTTGTTAAATTTGAATGCAATGATAGATAAAATTGTATACGAATAACGATTCTGAACGGAGTTAATATGTTTGTCTAAAATGTGTATATAATAATATAGTGTTTTATATTTAAATTGAATTATAATGCAATTTCGTAAAAATTTAAATTTAAAACAGTCATAAAATTTTTTCCTTTTGGTCCGGTAGAATTTTTTTAATATATTTTTGAAGATTAGCTTATGGACAAATTAGTGTCAAAATTTTGAACCTTAAGTATAAACAGAAAAAATTTTATGAATTTTTATCTACAAAATAACTTATAAATAACTATAGTGATTTTGACACATTTTATACAAATTTGAGCTTTATGAGCTTATAAAAAAAAATTGAGTGAAACGATCACCGTTATTTTCTATTGAAGATAATTTAAGCTTATTATAAACATTGTATTAAATTTTCGAGAGTTTTTGGCCAGCCAAATAAATTTTATAGGTGTTTAAAAAAAAAAACTTACAAAAATCAAAAATTTAAATTGTCTATAAATAAGTCAAAATATGTCAAAATACTTTGAAAACTTAATCATGTATAGAGAACACCAATATAAAGGTTTAATGAAAATTTCAAGTTGTTGCGGTTTTTCGTTTTTGAGTTAGAGCATTTTAAAAAACCGATATGATTTCTCAGTCTAGAATTTTAAATATTATATTATATTTTACATGTAACTTTATGACAATATTCGCTGTTCAAACTCTTATAAAAAAAAATTGTGCCTATAGATTTTGATGATTTTTGAATAACAATAAAAACTACTTGTGCGGAATATTCTATTAAATTTTCAAATATTTTGTAAATTTTATTTTTTTAAACACCTATAAAATTTAATTGGCTGGGCGAAAACTCTCGAAAATTTAATACAAGGTTTATAATAAGCTTAACTTATCTTCAGTAGAAAATATCGGTGATCGTTTCACTCAAATTTTTTTTATAAGCTCATAAAGCTCAAATTTGTATAAAATGTGTCAAAATCACGATAATTTGCAAGTTATTTTGTAAATAAAAATTCATAACATTTTTTCTGATTATACTTAAGGTTCAAAATTTTGACACTAATTTGTCCATAAGCTAATCTTCAAAAATATATAAAAAAATTTCTACCGGACCAAAAGGAAAAAATTTTATGACTGTTTTAAGTTTAAATTTTTACGAAATTGTATTATAATTCAATTGAAATATAAAATACTATGTTATTATATACACATTTTAGACAAACATATTAACTCCGTTCAGAATCGTTATTCGTATACAATGATATCTATCATTGCATTCAAATTTAACAAATCCATTGTAATAATGACCT